>JBAWJQ010002384.1:0-30701 GCA_037783105.1 Bactrocera zonata
GTCCCTTACATATCTTCGAATGTTGTTTCTCAGGAAAATATAAATATACCGTTACACACCGAACATATTATATTCCCACAATTTTCGGAGAACATGTAATATTGTATTTTCAGGTGTTGGCGAAGTATTGAACCCACGCTATTCAAGCACGATGATCAATCATATGTACTGAGTTTTAAATTTTTGTGGTCCGATTTAAACTAATTGTATACTTGAGAGGACACACTTCAATTTTTTTCCTTTTATTCTAATATCATCACTGGTGCTTAAATTATATGCTGTGAAATTGTGTTATCTGGAAATCTAGACGTAGTTGTAGTCTGATTGCACCCATTTTCACAATATGACATAAGATGAAAACTATAAACGAAACTTGTTTCAAATTGCTAGAGTGGTTAAAGAGATATAGGATTTTACTTAAAAATGGGCGACGTCACTCCCTTTGTTCGAATTCGGCAGCACATCCTACAAAACTAACCAGTTGAACATTGGCTGTGTAATTAAATGCACCTTTACCATTACCATTATTTGATTAGCATATAAACTTTCTATCGCAATCCAAACGGTAATTGCAAAATATTTCCAACTTCGAAATTAACTGAACAACAATCCAAGGCTAGGGATTTGAATTCGGGCATGAGTACTTTTTGTTATAAAAACAATAATAAGCAGACTTGTAAATAAATAAAAAATTCAAACTTTGGTTTGTTTTCATTAGAATATTATTTTCACTGCTAATGGAGCGATACGTTTTGCAAGTGTGGTACTTTTTTTCGGAATGGTGGATTAAAAATGCACCAGATTGTTTTCCTGTGCCTCACACCTTTTTGGAAAGCATTATAAATGCCAATGAATTCAACGTTGCCATTTATCGAACTTTTAGTCTTTTGAAAAAAAAATGAAATTGTCTAAGAACCTAACATACAAATTAATTCGATTGTGGCAATTAACTACGTTGCTCATACGCACCGCCTATTAATTGCGACTCGAAATGATCTTAGTCATTTAGTTGATCAATTATTATGATAATTCATAAGGATTCCAGCTTAAATGGAGGTTGCAAGATAAATTATTGATTAGCACAAAATCGCTTTTCAAACATAGCTACAAAACTCAATATCTGGTGATAACAAGGTTCAGTGGAAGCAACTGCTATTCGTATTAAAGAAAGAAGAAGTATAGTAAGCCATACAAAATTAGTATTTATTTTTATATTTTTTTTTATGATAACAAAAAGTTAATCAGAGGCTTAACTCGTTATAAACTTACTACAACGAGGGCTGCTATATATATTTCTGGCCTGATAATGAAAATAGGCATATTTATCAACGAAAATGGTTTTTTGAATTTGGCTCGTCTTGGAAGACATACGCATAGATCCATGATTCGTTACCTGTGACGATCTTATAAACGTCTTTTGAAGCACCGCGATCGTATTTTTTCAGCATTTCTTTACACCAATCCACACGAGCGGTTTTTTGAGCGGTTGTCAAATTGTGCAGGATCCAACGAGAACAAACCTTTTTTACGGCCAGGTGTTCATGCAATATCGAATGTATGCTGGTGGGAGAAATGCATAGGCATGCCTCTATCTGAAGGTATGTTACATGACGGTCTTGCATTATCAGTTCACGTACGGCATCGATGTTTTCTGGCACAACGGCTGTTTTTGGACGACCTTCACGGAATTCGTCTTTGAGCGAGCGTCGGCCACGATTGAATTCGTTGTACCAGTTTTTCTCAGTGCTATAGGATGGTGCTTCATAGCCATACAAAGATTTTAGTTCATCGATACACTCTTGTCGTGATAATCCACGTCGAAAGTTGTGAAAAATGATCGCACGAAAATGTTCACGAGTTAATTCCATTTTTTGGCCGAGATGAATTTATTAATTCCCTGTAAATAAAACAATTCACGATTAAATGACAAAACGTTCTGAGTGATGTTATGCTAAAAAAAGTCAAACTTTCCAATGGAAATGTCAGATTGCACCTGGCAATACTTAGTGTTGCCTAGTCCAACCTACGTACCTACGTCTGAAGGGGACATGTTTTCAACAAGGAGTCACAAATAACAGCTTGCTGCGACATAAGCAAAAGTCAAAAATGTGCTTTGTGTTTATTTCTTTTTAGTTTATCTATTTTGTTAGGCAATGAAAATCGAGATAATTAAAAATCACCTTACATTATTTGTTCTTTTTTTTGAAATCGATGTCGACCTAGTCAAGTTTATCTATAATGTAATGTGTCCGTGTACAGCCATAGAAGTGCGTGTAATAATCACAGCAAATGTCATTCTTTCAACTAAGACGTTGAAGAAATACAATATTCGTATGTAAATTTTAAGATATATTTTCGTCACAGCTTTATTAAACTCGAAAAGTTCTCATTTTCCAACTTTCAGTAATTACTCCAACTGATGAGGGAGTAAACAGCCAACTTACGTAACTCTTATGGAAAAGGCAGCACACGCTTTTACCAAATGATAAATGTTGACAGTAGTCATATTATGTTGAAAGCTTAAGGCAACTGCCAAAGTAAGTCTTGGAAAAGACCAGTGAAAACAGAATCGACAGCACGAAAAGGAGCTGCCTTTTTGCCGCGTTGTCTGAATTTGGTATCCCCACAAAACTAATACGGCTGTGTAAGCTGCCGTTGAGCAACACCAAAAGCTCCGTCAAGATCGGAAAGGACCACTCCGAGCCGTTCGATACCAAACGAGGTTTCAGATAACTCGACTCCATATCGTGCGACTTCTTCAAGGTACTTCTGAAGAAAATAATTCCATCTGCAGAACTGAACAGAGAAGGTAACATCTTCTACACGAGTGTACAGCTGCTGGCGTATGCTGATGATATTGATATCATTGGCCTTAACAGCGGCTACGCTGGGTAACGTCGTTCGAATGGATGAAAATACTCCAGCACTTAAAGTATTCGACGCAGTACTCACCGGGGGAAGCAGAGGAAGAGGAAGACCTCCACTCCGTTGGAAAAACCAGGTGATGAAGAACCTGGCTTTGCAATTTTCGCTTTTTATGTGGTTTTGTAGAAAGTATTGCCCACATGCTGTGGACCGGACAACAGCATTGCTATTTTTGTTAGCAGATGGCGCTTGCACATGTCTTGTATGTCCTTAACATTTACACGTATGTTGCCACTTTTATTTAAGTCACTCTCAGCGCTTAGCATTTGTGTTGAGTTCCATTTCTTTTATTACAGTATTTCGTAGGCCCCTGTGAATATGTCTTGGCAACTACATTTGCATTTAGTGGATATTTTGTGTATGAAACGCGTTTTTGCTCTACTCGTTCCAATAAAACTGATTTTTTTTTTTCAAAAAAAGTACCGTAAACTCCTTTGGATATGTTTCAACGTGCGTATTCTTATCCCATATTCATAGGATAAAACAAACAATTTCTTTCACTTAACGACTTAACGCAGCATACCTATGGAGCATGAAAATTCGCTAATGCGTGATTAATTGCGTACACATACTTAATATTGAATATCTTGTGTCATAATTATTTTATTAAATATTTACTACTTGAAACCGTAGAAAGCCCCAAAATTTACCCTTAACTCCATGAGTACATTTTGTTGTAGGTGTTTGTGTTCTGTCTACAGCTCTATCATATTTGAATGGCATATTAATTTTCTGCCTGAATGCAAATAGCAAATGTCAACATCATAAGTCATAAGTCTGCAGGTCAAGATAAGCAATTACATCTATTCATAAGTTGGTAATTTTGGCGGTATTACAGGTATGTAATTAAATATACATAAGTACATAGATATGTATGTCTGCACGCACTGAAATCGTTTAATAGCAATGCGAGGCGGACTGGCAAATGAAGACATTTTATGAATAATAATGGTGATTAGAAGTTCTAGTACTACATCAACAGGTAATATATTATATATTTCAACAAGAACAATTTGTTCTTTGATTTGGGAGTATTGGTTTTCTCATAAAAACATATTTTTTTTTTATTAAGATGGCGATTTAATTGCAAGTAAACTAAACGAAATCGAAGCCACAGCCAATTCTAAAAACATAAGAAGATATTAAATCAACAATTATTAGCATCAATAAATTCAATTTGTTGAATTAAATATGTTGCTCATACGCACTGACAATCAGCAGACATCCAACTGCAATAGTCAGTGTGAGATGTTAGTTTACTATTATAATAGTATTTTTTAGTTCTATCGCTTAAGTGACAGTTCCTGGTAAACCACTAAATAACACTAGGCAATAAAGAACTTTTAATACAAATTCTGATTACTTTCAAACCAAACATAGCTATATATCCTGTAATACTGTGCATTAGCATGAGTAGAGCACAATCACACTCGTACTATTCAAAAGAACTAAAAAAGCTTAGTAATTCGCGCTAAAAACCTTTATTTTTTAAATTTTTTATGACAGTGAAAACGTGAAAAGTTGAGCTCAAGTTTAATTTGTAGCCAACGCAGTTAAGCCCCCGCAGTGCAGGTGGTGAAGCCATAAGCTTGTGCAGTTTTCAAAAGAGAATTAAAATATGAGGTTAAAAAAGTTCAACGAATTTATATATTTGAATTTTTTACATTGGCCAACATTAAAAATTGCAAAATAATTGAAGACCACCTTATAATTGAATGGAAAAGAGTTCGCAAATCAAAAAGCTATCGGAATTTTTATGTTTTTAAAATTGTTAGTTCTTTAACTTTTTTTGATATCAACGCCCACTTAGCACATCCATATACAATATACAGAACCGCAACCGTGTACGTAGACTTAGAGCGGGGCAATTAAAAAGTAATTCTCTGCTACTTTATTGAACATAAATTTACCAAATGAAATCTATAAAGCCATATTTTTCAATTTTCAATAATGTGTCAATTATATGTTTCGATTAAAGGTTAAATTGTTCATAAATTCAGTAAACAGCTGTCGGTAAATTACTTTCTCCCGCGAATCACAACTTAACTCCCCAGCCAATAGATGACTATTTCGTGCAAATCAGCACGTCAATTCGTGTGTCAGGGAGTAGTCGCGTCACGCGACGTCTAGAGAAAAGGCCAAATGATAAACGTTGGCAATTAGTTGTGCGTAAGTCAACTGCAAAGGTAAGAGGTAAGATATACAGTAAAGGACATAACTGTTCACGAAAATACCAAAATTTTTCTTTAAGCTTAGAAATTTTATTAGACACCTTACACAAAAAAAAATAATGTATACATTTAAAAGAGTAGTAAATTTGCTTCAAATCCAATCACTTAATTCTAAAATTTAAACATAACGTATTAAAAATATTTAAGTTTCAGAAGATATAAGTGTGAACACTTTTGTCCGTAGACTCAAAAGTTCGGTCAATATTTTGTGTGACCACCGCGCGATTTTTTTAAAGCTTGAATCCTTTTTGGCATACTATATATGAGGTTGTCTAAAATGTTTGGGCTTATATTTTGCCATGCGTGGAGGGCCCGCTCCCACAATTCATTAACCGTTTTTGGAATATCCTTTTCAGCAAAAATTTTTCTTTTTAAAATCGCCCAAAGGTGCTCAATGGGATTCAAATCTGGGGACTGCGGAGGCCAATCGAGCAGTTTGATCCCGTTATCCAGAAACCACGATTTGGTAACTTTTGCGGTATGCTTCGGATCGTTATCCTGCATGAAAATATCTCCTTGGCCACGTTCGAGTCCAAATATATCTAGACTTGGAAGATATGAGTCCTCCAGAATATCAATATAGTCTGTGGCACGCATTATACCATCGACCCTCCGAAGGACACCCAGCTCATTTCCGCGAAAACAGCCCCAAGCCATCAGTGATCCACCTCCAAATTTCATTGTTTGGCATATGTTGCGCTCCTGTAAACCAACCTGTTTATCAATCCATGTCCATGCACGCCCATCTGATCCTATTCGATTTATTTTAGTTTCGTCAGACCAAGTCACTCTCTTCCAATCATCGATTGTGAAGTGTTCATATTTTTTGGCAAACTCCAAACGAGCCTTACGGTGTTTGTCACTTAAGAGAGGTTTTTTTACCATTGCTCTAGCCTTGAGCCCGTTATTTTTTAGGCATCTTCTTACTGTTTTGTCGCTGACATTCACTCCATGGACCTCTCTAATGATTTTATTGGTTTCCACTGCGGTATTTGTTGCTCCTGTAACAATTAAGCGCCTAGCTATTCGTGCTACAACTGGGGATAACTTCTTCGGACGGCCTCCACTATTTCGTGGTACTGTCAAATCATTCTGCTTTTTCATTTTAGTTATTAATCTCAGAGAAATTTTATATTTTTTTGCGATTTCTCGGTAAGAAACACAATTTTTAATGTCTTCCAGCACATTTTTCTTCAAAACAGTATTTACGGCTTTTCCCATTATAAAGCAACTAAAAAGTTATTTTTTAGGATTTAAATATTTAAACATTAAATGTAAATTAATTAAATAAATAAGTAAACTTTACCTTTTCCGTATTAAAATTAAACTTGGAACTCAATTGTGCACAAAATCTTATTGTGGTCAAAACTGTTCACACACTATTTCTGTTTTCTTCGACTCATAGAGACAGTAAAAGTCCCGTTAGTTTAAAAAAGTGCTACCGGCTGTTAATTAACGTAACGCTTGAGAATTTACAATAGAAAAATATTGCCAGACTGGTTTCATATTTATGAAATAGCAAGCGAATTCAAATTTCATATATTCGTGAACACTTTTGTCCCTTACTGTATATACCTATACAAAATATGAAAATCGTAGGTACCAAAAATTTAGTAGCTCCATATGATTGGGTAGGTCACTGGGTTTTATATAGTACCAGAATACTTGTATATTGATCTTATATCAGTATTTCAGTACTGTTCTACAGACCTCTTTCTTATGAATGGTCTTTAATTTTCGGGGTATCATTCTTCTTACTTGGCGTAGACACCACTTACGCGATTATAGCCGAGTCAACAACAGCAAGCCAGTCGTTTCTTCTTTTCGCTACGTGGCGCTAATTGGATATCCGAAGCGAAGCCAGGTCCTTCTCCACATGGTCCCTCCAACGGAGTGGAGGTCTTCCTCTTTCTCTGCTTCCCCTGGCGGGTACTGCGTCGAATACTTTCAGAGCTAGAGTGTTGTCGTCCATCCGGACAACATGACCTAACCAGCGTAGCGCTGTCTTTTAATTCGCTTAACTATGTCAATGCCTTCGTACATCTCGTACAGCTCATCGTTCCGTCGAATGCGATATTCGCCATAGCCAATGCGCAAAGGACCGTAAATCTTTCGCAGAACCTTTCTCTCGAAAACTCTTAAGGTCGACTCATCGGTTGTTGTCATCGTCCGAGCCTCTGCACCATATAGCAGGACGGGAATTATGAGCGACTTATAGAGTATGGTTTTTGTTCGTCGAGAGAGGACTTTACTTTTCAATTGCCTACTCAGTTCGAAGTAGCACCTGTTGGCAAGAGTTATCCTACATTGGATTTCTAGGCTGACATTGTTGGTGGTGTTTACGCTGGTTTCAGGATAGAAATTATCTACAACTTCAAAGTTATGACTGTCAACAGTGACATGGATGCTTAATCGCGAATGCGACGACTGTTTATTTGATGACAGGAGATATTTCGTCTTGCCCTCGTTCACTGCCAGACCCATTCGTTTCGCTTCCTTGTCCAGTCTGGAGAAAGCAGAACTAACGGCGCGGGTGTTGAGGCCGATGATATCAATATCATCGGCATACGCCAGCAGTTGTACACTCTTATAGAAGATGGTACCTTCTCTATTTAGTTCTGCAGCTCGAACTATTTTATCCAGAAGCAGGTTGAAGTACCATTAAGGAATCCAAATTATACACACATTGAGTTGACCCACCAGTCAGCTTAAAGTCTTCCGATTTTTGTTGACTACGGGAGAATTATTCTTTAGTATATGTATGAACGACGACAAGATATAATGTCTCTTGTCATCAAACAAGCAGTCGGCTCCCACCACGAGTCGGCGATACGAGCTTCCGAGAGAAAATTTGTGGTTATTTGTGCTTTGGCAACCCCCCTCTACGCCAATAAAAAAGAAAAAGGATTGGTATGTGGTATTCTGGACATACATAAAACTTGGGAGAAGGTGCTAATTATTAAAAAAGTATATTGAGATTATGCCCTGGCATTACTGCTCTGAGCTTCCAATATTAATAAAAAAAATGCTTTCTCAGTTTTAAATTGTTGGTTTTCCAGTTGTTTAAAAAAGCGCCAAATTACTTGAGATTCATTTGATGCATTGTGCCCTCGGCATTTAACCAAACTAGGCATTATCCAGGAACTCAGTAGAATTAGTAAAATAGCTGAGAAAGTAATTTTGTGGTATATTCAAAAGCTGAGGTGTTCTTCTAGAGTATCTTGAAGCGGATTTTAAATTTTAATCCTTGCACTCACCTATTATTTTCTTCAATGCAACGCTAAACATTTAGTTCATACATTTATTCTATAAAAGTTCAAACAGTGCTAATTTTGAAAAATTTGCGTCGTATAATATATAATTTTATACCTAACCAGGAAGTTGACGAATTATTAATTCTCGATAATGAGTGTTTACTTATTTTTATGCAATTGGCTTAGTTATTTCAACGCAATATAAATAGAATTGCACGTAGCCGAGTAAAGCCATGTTAATATGCTAGAAAAGTTTACAGGATAAACTGTCACAAGCAAAAGTATTATATGTAGTATAACCTGTAATCTGAAAAAATGTGTAAGCATTACAAGGATAAGTTTATTATTTAAAAATGTGATAACAATAATGGAAGTGCCACAGTAACATTACCACTGTTTGAGTAATCCTGATTATTGTGTTTGTAGCTTAGTCCAGATGGATTATGGAAGCGCTATGAAATTTAAAGCAAAATGTTATTTGTTAGCAGGTTCTCTGACTTAATTAATGCTTAAGTCAATTTCTGCTCTTAACTCAATTTCTCTACTTCTATTTTAGCGTCTTGGAGCTTGAACTTAGTGCGGCTTGTTAGCAGATCGACATTAGCGACTTATAGCAGAGAAGAGCACAGCCAACCTCATAAATGGTTGTAACTTGTTACTTGTTTTTTATTGTATTAACCAAAGACAGAACGGTAGCAGGAACATAAACTGTAATTAAGAGCAACTTGCAACCGACTAACTATTGTCTCGCGAGAGCCATCGATTAGGGCGACAACAGACGGCAGCAGCCATATTTAATTGCATCGATCGTTACCATTTTTTATATAATTAATACTAAACAGTTGACAACGTGACCTTTGTTAATAAATACGTTTCTATTCACTAAGTCTAAGTGCCTTGCTGTAACAATTTGAATACCTTTGTTGCTTTATTAATTAAACTCACTTATCTTATTCAATTGACTATTTTAGTAACATCCCGGTACACCTTTTCATTGCACTCTGAGAACGTTGATATTGCAGATGGACGAAATCAAACATTTGTGATGCCCACACAATACCTACCCAAAACTAAGCCGCGAATTAAGATCCAAAAAAATAAAGATACAAAACTGTAGTTTGGTATAGGCATCGTAGTAGGGGGAGGCATTTGTGGTTAAAAACATTTTAAAACATGGGAGTGCTCTTGCCGTCGAATATATATTATTTATATGTCTCAAACCCCACTTAAGTAATAAAAACCTAATTTGCTTTATTAAATGAAGGTGTCAGAAACATTAAACTTCACAATGAAGAAGTCCTTTCAGGTCTTCATAGAAATCGGTAACAAAATTGGACTTTGGGCATGAAACCTGTCACCTCTACTTGGGTTCCTTAGGAACCACTCGACCAGTTTGAACCAAATTTAGTGGATACATTTCTCACACATATGATAAATTTTCAACCCAACAGATACATACATATAACTAATTTCGGTTCAAACACTCTGCATATGATTGTATGTGTTGAAACCTTAGGAGCATTTGATTAGTCTGTGACCATTTTGTTTCATTTGAAAGCAATGTTAAAATTTTAAATACTGCAACCACATTTACATATCCCGCACTGTAAAGTTATCAGGTCACAGTTTGTATTATATATACACTTTATAAGCGCGACACATGAACAGTATTCACCAAAGCCCAGAAACATGTGAATATGTACATAAGTTATTTCAAGTAGACCTTTACACAACGCCTTATGCGTAAAACTTCAAGCATATTCATTTAAAATACCACTGACATTTATGAAGCAAACATTTGATTTCAATATAACTTATATTATATTTATGTATAGGATTTTTAGAAAAAAATTTCAGATTTTTCAACATTTCTTTAAAATTTACATCCAGTTCAAATTGCACATAAAATATCCTGAGCATTCATACTAGTGACACACTCTGTGTTACTCATACGACATGGTGTACCATTGAACATTTAATGCTTAACTTTAACGGTGTATAGCTTTTAAAAAAATTTTTATGAAAAAAAATATGCAGACCTTTTTGTAGTGCGAAAAGTTTTGGATTAAATATCACATTTTTTAAGTTGTAAATTTATGTTCTTTGGATATAAATAATTAATTGCAAAAGATCAAAAGTTCCCGTACAAAATATATGGGGAAAAGTATAATTTTTTAGGCACGCCTTAAATTGAAAAGAATGTGCCTGTTGCGTAAGATCCTAAGGTTTAAGGTTGAAAATTCAGGGGGCTTCTGCAAAAAAAAAAACACAATGAACTTGAGAAATAAAGGACACGCTAATAGAGCAGCTTTTGTTTCGTTGACAAATATTAATTTTTTATAAACTATTTCTGGCTTTGTTTCTTATGTTTATAAAACGTATTTAGGTATAAGTTTATTCACACTCTTCTTTTGATGAGTCTAGTTTCGTAAACTGATGCCCAAATACTACAACGTTCCCGTACTCTAGAGGGTTACGAGTAGATGAAATGTGTTCATAACATTTGTACGTGTCGTTGAAATCTCTGTAGCCTTGATTACGGCGAGAATATCTGTGATCAGTTAATCATAGAAGAAAGTATGACATTGTCTGTTTGTTAGTAAATATTTTTATTAGACACACAAGGTGTGTAGTTGGTGTCAGCGCGATTATTATAATATATGTAATATTTCGAGTCGTGGAGAAATTTTATTATTTATAGACCTAACTATCATCGCTATTCTCTTCAGTATATTTGAAAAACTAGTAGAAAAGCCAGTAAAAAAAATGTGAGGCTGACCAATAAATATTTCCAACTGAATGAAGCCATAGTAAAAAACGAGTAAACTTATGTATAGAAAATAAACCGGCAGTCGTTCCTTAACCTGTTACTCCGTGCTTTCACACAGACCTATATAAACAGCGCTCTGTAAAATTAAAAGCATTTCAATATCATTAAGAAATCAATTGACAGGCAAAAGGTTTGGTTTTTGTGTACCAACTGAGTGTTGTAAAGCCAAAGTAATTGCTTCCCAGGATTAAACATGCGAAACTACATTTTTAATTAAAACCCACTTTGTCATGGTAATTATTTTACATAAAATTGAATTTTGTTCGTTTTGGTACATATGTGCTTACAGAGTAATTTTTTAATAAAGCAGGAAGGTAAACAAATCGACAAAGTATAAAAGGGTTAAAGTAAGTGCGGACACAAAGCAACAACTACTGCAGGTGGCAACAGAATTTTATTTAACAAATTACATTGACTGCAAGTGCATAAGTGGTAAGGTACGTAGTAAGTGGCTGTGAAATGATTGCATTGGATGGTCAAAGGTATTGTCGTTTTATCGAGCAGTGGCTGTTGTTTACATTTTTACTTTTTCAACCTTTACATAAATGGAGACCGTAATATGAACTTAATATATTTTCCAGAATATCCGAACCAATGTGCGCACCCATTTACAAATAATTATGGAGAAAAAATATCAGTACAGAAGGTAAAAGAGAATGAAAGGGAATTGCAGTAGCACGTATGGAACGTATGCAATTATCCTTAAATAAACGGAATACAACAACACCGCACATAATATTCCCTATGTACATTGGTATGGTACGGATATTGGCGAAATTTTTATTTCTTACTTATTTATGAAAGCTCTCCTATACTGCAAAAACTATGATTGGTACTAAAGAAAAGGCCGTTTGAAGATAATAATAAATAACTATTTCAGTAGATGTGGTAAATTGCTGTTTTAGACGTAATTGAAATGTAAGGAAATGAATAAACACTCAGTTTTCTTTAATCAAATAAAGCACACTTTTGAATAATTTAATATATATTTCGATTGATATCTCTTTTACATCCCAAAATAAAATCTTTAATTTCATTATCGCTAATAAAATTTCCACTATCGCAGAGAAATAACGAAAACCCTGTTGTGTTTTTGGCCTACGCAGATAGCCTGATGTGAATTAGAAAATTTGGGTTTTATTCAGACTTTTCTTCAAATTCATTTGAAGTGAACTGTAAATTATATTGAAACTCAGCTAACCTGCGCTATAATGTAATCACATATTCATAATTATATTCATAATAAATCAAAAATATCTTGGTAAAACTTGATATTTTCTCAAAAAGTGTGAGGAAGACATCGTAGGTGGCCGTAATCGGACCACTGCCATACCCCAAAACGCCAATAAATGAAAACTTATAAAGTGCCATAACTAAGCACATAATTAAGATGTATAACAGTAATTTGGCACAGGAGGTCGCTTCCGCAAGGCGCACCTGTTTGCTAAATATTTCGAAAAAAAGTGAAGTCTAATACATCATTTATATCTTAAATAATTTTATTGACATATAAAAATTTCTGCGTTGGATTGCAATACTGATAATGTTGTTATCCAAAGACAAACGAAATTATTCACGACTTCGAAGTTATGACTGTCAACAGTGACGTGAGAGCCAAGTCGCGAGTGCGACGCCTGTTTGTTTGATGACAGAAGATATTTCGACTTGCTCTCGTTCATTATCAGAGTCATTTGCTTCGCTTCCTTATTCATTTTAGAAAAAGCAAAACTAACACCGCGGATATCGGTGACCAATGATATGATGTCATCGGCGTACACCAGCAGCTGTACATTCTTGAAGGAGATTGTACCTTCTCTATTCAGATCTGCGGCACGAATTATTTTCTCCAGGAATAGATTGAAAAAATCGCCCGAAGGGAAATCGCCTTGTCTGAAACCTCCTTTGGTATCGAACGGTTCGGAGAGATCCCTCCCAATCCTAAGAGAGCTTTTGATATTGCTCGATATCAGCTTATGGTGCCTTTTTAGTTTTCCGTGGATACCAAATTCAGATATAACGGCATAAAAGCAGCTCTTTGAAATATACGAAGAAGTGGTGTGTGTCTATCCTCTTTTTAATAGTTTTCCAAGATCTTGAGCATGGTGAATATCTGGTCAGCTATTGATTTTCCAGGCCTAATGGCACACTGATACGGTATATTCACTTTGTAGACAGTGGGCTTTAACCTTTCACACAGTATGCTCGACAGCACCTTATATGCAATGTTGAGAAGGCTTATCCCACGGTAGTTGGCGCAGAATTTGGGGTCTCCTTTTTTGTGGATTGGGCAGAGCACACTAAATTCAAATCATCGAACATGCTTTCGTGCGACCACATTCTACAAAGAAGCTGATGCGTGTTTCTTATCAGTTCTTCGCCACCATATTTAAAAAGCTCGGCCGGCATTTCATCCTCCCCCGCCGCTTTGTTGTTCATGGTCGGGCAATGGCACGTCCACTCCATCGTCATCTATTGGGGAATCAAGTTCACCATCTTCTGGAGAAATGTTTCATCCATAATTTTAGTATGCTCTGAGCATCAGTCACTAAATCCCCTCTCATCGTTCTACAAGATAATGCTGAGTATGCTCCGGTCTTGAAGTGTTCTGTTTGTCGCCGCATCTTTTCGTAGAATTTTCAAGCATTACATCAGTCTTCCAACTTATCAAGCTCTTCATACCCACGCATTTCGGCTTTTTCCTTTTTTTTGTCTGCAATTGCGTCTCGCTTTCTTCTTCAACTCTCGGTATCGTACTGTGGTCGATTGTATCGTTGTGAGATAGACAGTATGTTTTTTCGCTACTGCGACACGGCACTCCTCAGTGTATCAGCTGTTCTTTTTCCTTTTGCGTAAACCATAGGTTTCTTTAGCAGCTGTACGTAACGAAGTTGAAATGCCTTCCCACAGTTCCTTTATATCGAGTCGCTGATGAAAGTTCTCAGAGAGCAGGAGTGCAAGTCGAGTAGCTATCTGTTGTAATTCCAGCTTTTCAAGCATATCTTCGCTATAAAAAGATAGAGGTCCAAGTCGATATAATCGTTCTGGTTTCGAACATTTCGATACGAGGACATCCAAGTATCTAGATGACTTTTTTTGCTGGAACCTAGTACTGCGGACAACCACATTTCGGACCCCTGCGATGTCGATCAACCTCAACCCATTTGGTGAGGTTTCGCCATGGAAAAAGAATTTTCCAATTGTTGCAACCTTTCTTATTTTTCTTTTTATATTGTTTTTGTCTTAAAATTTTGTATAAATATATGATTCGAAAGTAAACCCTGCATTTGAAAAAAAATGTCTTTGCTTCTATCCTAATTTCTACATGACTACTTTTCTCAACAAAATTGTTACATAAGTAAGTAAGAAATAATTTCTCTGGAAGACTTTACCACAGTACTAACTGCTCAAATTTGATCACAAGTCATCGGGAAACTTACTATATTACCGAATGATGAGATATATTAAAACGCAGTATAAACGGAGTTCAATAGGCAAGAAATCGAGAAGTCGATTTTTGTGTAGATCTTGTGAATTAGAGATCCTTTTCGACTGGCTGTTGTAACTTTAGCGCTACTCATATGCATAAAGTCATCGAATACCATTATATAAGCCGCAAAACCAACACTGGAGTACCCGAAAAGATGGCTTTGGGATGTGGATACCAGCAACCATTGCCATTAAGTCTTTTAAGCTGATAGTTTTTTAACGCAATCACAATGCCATGTTCATACATACTCAAATAAATACTTACTTACATATATCCGCACACTGAATAGTATAAGTATATATAGGCAATCAAATATGTAGAGCATGGAAGCTGTGGGCTCTGGTAAATTCTTGCCAAAGTACATGGAATATAGAGACAACTTCATTGTATTACTTTGAATATTCAGAAATTTTAGGGTTTTCCAATGTTTGAGTGTAGCTGAACATTTTATACTCTTTCAACTTATGTATGTGGCTGAGAGGCGATGAAGTACATTTATGTGTTAATTGGTAGTATTTCGTATATGAGAAAAATTTTATTAAATATCACACACATTGACTGACATCAATAGTTGAAAGAAAAGTGGAAAATTGAAAATCATAGTAAGAATACATGGGGACTGAAAGAAGTTCTGGACTATAATATTAGGTTGTCAAAAAAGTCTTGCGGTATTTTCGCTAGTTGGCGCTGAAAGCGCGTAGTTCTAACACCGCTAACACGTGTTAGATTGGTTGTCGTTTCTTTTAAGTCGTTCGTGAGTTATAGCGTCGCAAACATGGAGCAAAATAAAGAGAAAATACGGCATATTTTACAGTACTACTACGATAAAGGCAAAAATGCATCTCAAGCCGCCAATAAAATATGTGCAGTTTATGGACCCGATACAGTTTCCATTTCCACCGTACAACAATGGTTTCAACGTTTTCATTCTGGTGTAGAGGTGGTTGAAAATGCGCCACGCTCCGGAAGACCTGTCGTCGAAAATTGCGATAAAATCGCTGAATTGGTCGAAAGAGACCGGCATAGTAGCAGTCGTAGCATCGGTCAAAAGCTGGGCATAAGTCATCAAACAGTTAAACCATTTCAATAAATCAATCAATAAAAATACCGCAAGACTTTTTTGACAAACTAATATATCCAGTATTATAAACACACCTAGTTTTGCTAACATTATATATCTTACAAATTGTTCGATACAGTTTGTACAAAACCAATCGACACGACATATTTTAACCAGAGAAATATGTTCTCTGAATTTCATTAACGTAACGTGCATATTAGGTGACACAAACACAAATGGTATAAAGTAAGTTGGAAATTTAAAAATCCTAACGCATGAATCCACACAATTTTATCTATTGAAGGCACGAGGACGTAGAGATTTAATAACTTTAAGAAAACTTCCATTCAGACAATTATATATAATATAAGGCATAGAGTTAAGCCTGATGTAAGTAAAAGATTCCGATGAAAATTTTCATTGTGATATTTGGGAAGCTGGTGTCATTGCTGTCGGATTTCGGACATATCCATTACGAAATATACCAGAGTATAAAAAATATTATGATTGAAATTTCACCTAAAAGTAGGCGGCGTCACGGCCATGGTTGAATTTTGATACTTATTTCCCCATTTTCACACTATCGTCAGCGGGCAAACAATATTTGTCCTCATCATATTTAATGGATTTAGATTCAGTAATATGAGAAATATTATCATTAAGGCATTAAATAAGGAAGGCGATATTGACAGAATTTTTTTGAGAAAAATTTTGAATTTATTGATCCATTTGTTGATCCAAAATTTTTACACATCTTCTTCTGTGTTTTAAGACTCATTATCATTATCATCATATTAGTAAAAATATTTATTTGAAAATGAACTACAGCTGATCTGCGGAAGCTTTTCTCAACAAAGTCGCTTTTGGAATTATTTCGCGTTGGAATTAAAAAAAATAGATTTTGTTAAAGTAATGTTAAATCAAGTAAAGCAAATTTAAGAAAGAAGCAAAATTAAATTTTTGACAAAATGGCCTATTCTCAAAAAAACACCGATTTTTTACCAAAATTTCGGCTCAAAATTCATTAATTACTAAAAAAATATATTTAAGAAGCTCATGTTAAATTTGAGACTAATCGATTTAGCCGTTTTCAGTTAATGCTGATCACCGGCTTTAAAACATTATTTAAGAAAAACGCGTCTCAAGTTTTCACTTATATTTCCAAGCGTTCTGAAACGCCTTTTCAAATTTGTGCGTAATATTCACCTGAACAATATGAAATTTTCAGTGTGCATTCTCAAATATGTGTTCCTTAAGAAAATAAATTAAAAAGAAACATCCCCTTGTTAGGGGGGGTGACACCCAATTTTTCAAAGTACCCAAATACATATTTGTGCCTTCATTTGGAGATTAGTTATAGCCGTTTATATGTTTTCCGGCCGTCTGTTACAGACTACCTTAGCTTGTAATGGTGAGAGGATTTATCATTAACATATTTGAACCTGATCACAACCTGATTTCAACTCTTCTCATCACAACTCAATCTCAATAAGTTTTAGATGTTGCACACAAACCTTGGGTGAATAAAATCTCTTATACTCTGCAGCAACATGTTGCGTGAGTACAAAAATTATATACTATATATTATATATCTTATAAAAAAAATTATACGGCTTGCGAAAAGTCACAGAGAAGACGCAAGTATTTCAGCACCAAGACAAAAGGCCTCCGAATGATATTTCATCGGAAACTTTAGGTAATTAGTTAGAATTATAGGCTTCTAACAGTAGATTCAAAATAAGGTTTATATAAACTCATTATATATTTATGTAGAAAATCAGACTTTTCCATTTTATGTTTTAATAATAATCAATTTTATTTTAATTACAACTTTTGATGGATCGAAAATGACATGCATTTTAAACTTTATCTAAATATTAATGAATATTTTATACTTGTATAAGAATTCTCTTAAAATTTCCTGAATGAAATCATTATAAGCGAGTGCACTCTACCATGAGCATGTTTTAATTATTTACTACATTTTTAGCAACGGACATTCTCAGCAGAGCATAACAAAACTCCCCCCTTTCAAAGTGTACAGTATTGTGAACGACAAAGACCGAACTTCCTTTGAAAGACATATAAAAGCACAAGTGCTGTTAAGAAATTTGCTGAATATATATAATTGGTAGCACAACTCAACGTATTTCTGTTACTGTGTTATAGAGAGGGTGAATGAGGTTGAGATGATATTTAGTGTATTTAGAATTACTGTTACCATGAGTTTGCAAGCGAACTACATTACCATAAATATCTCAACTAGTTTGTTATTGTCACCTGATGCAATGAGTCCATATTACCTAAATATTTTTAAATAGTATCAAACTTACTTTGGGTGGAATTGAAACACAATAGCATAATATTCAGTCAGTAATAGTCAAATAGATCAGAGTTAAAATCCTAAATTACAGAAATGGAAATGCAATACCTCAAAGTACGTTTTTCCTGTAATAACACCTACTATAGTTTAAAATACAACTATAGCAGAAGATAAGTGACATAAAAAAATATTTATAAACAGTTTTAGATATTGTCATTTCCACTTTTTATATATCGCATAATTCCATCTTTACTTAATGAAATTGATAAAACATGACGGAAAAAAGTAAAATGCAGAATTTCCCCGTTTCAATGACATTACTTTAACTTTTATTGTAAAACAAATTATGGTGACTAAAAGATATATATATAAATGATCAGCGGGACGAGCTGAGTCGCTATAGTAATGACCGTCTCTCTGCCTTTTTATGTATACGCGAACTACTACCTCGGTACTGCAATATCGATTTGAAATATTTCATACGTCCTTTTCGTCTATGGCTGCCACACAAACTGACTGATCCAACTCAACCTTGGAAAACCTTTTATCTGACAGGGTATTTTTCCTAAATTTGCACAGATTTTAATATGAGGCATAACTTCTTCTTCATTATTGGCGTAGGCGTAGGCATGGGGGTCTTCCTCTGCTTCCACCGGCGGGTACTGCGTCGAATACTTTCAGAGCTGGAGTGTTTTAATCCATACAACATGGCCTAGCCAGCGTAGCCACTGTTTTTTAATTCGCTGAACTATGTCACTGTCGTCGTATATCTCATACAGCTCATCGTTCCATCGACTGCAGTATTCACCGTTGCCAATGCTCCACGCCACGTAGCGAACAGAAGAACTAGTGGCGCGCTGTTGTTGACTCGGCTATAATCGCGTAAGCGGTGGCTACGCCAGTAAAGAAGAAGAAGAAGAACTGTAAAAGTAAAGTAATAGTAATAGAATACAAAGCATCGGCAGTTCGACAAAAATGTATTGGCAAAAGATTAATGATTTTATAACTAAGTTTACCAGTATTTTTATCGTGTGAATAACGCTATGTTAAAGGGTTACAAATAGTTTTTTTTATTTAATCCTATAACATTTCTAAAGTATTTTAAAGTCTTAAATGTTCAACATGAGTAATCGTTTTTGAGACACAACTTTAAAAAGTTACGCGCTTGAGGTCAGCTATATATTACTTATAGCTCAAGCGTCTAAACTACTCAACCGTTCTTAATAATATTTTACATACATAGATTTTCGAAATATAATTAACAAAGTCTTTATGGTCTTAACTAAAACGCGCATTTTTCTTATTTACTTCGTATGATCCTGTAAAAATTTAGTTTTATTGCTATATTTTAGTTCACGTCAGCTAAAATTATCTTAAATATGTCTTCAAATGAGCGATATGTATGTGATATATATTTGACCGAAGAGGCTAAATTTAATAATGTGGGAAATGTCAACCAGAGCATCGAAATTATCTAAATTAGTAATATGAGGCTTAGATCAAGTTACAGACCTATTCTAATCCAGCACTAAACCACACAATTTAAAAGAAACCCACCCATTTAACATCATTAATATATTACATTTTGACCAAATTGAATGGTTTAAAGTCACGTCGAACGACGGAAATCGTTCTATGCGGTGTTTTGTGGGCTGATTGTGAACATCTTACGGTCGGAGAGACAGTCACCCCGATTTGCCTGATCATCTATATATACATAGTTTAGTTTTTGTTTAGCATTAATTACATATGAAAGTTTGATGCAATAAAACTTGGCTGCAGCCGTCAGTGGTTGTCATTAATCTCGGAGCTCGGCTCACAAAGCTTAGTTGGTGGCTTCGGTTGTAGTACTAGTAGTTTATGTTCTCGCTACTTTCTCGCATTAGATTAATGAACTACAGATACCCAAGTTAGAACCGTTTCCAAGTGTAAGTGGGTTCTTTATGGCCAATTTCTTGATCTGATAACAAGTGATACTAAATATAAGCGTCAAGCATATTAACTGAAACTCTCTAATTTTTGTGTCCTGTAGTAATTATACTAGCATAAAATTTGTTTGTGCTTACAAATATTCTTTAAAATAATGGGATGATAGTTTCCCCACCACAAATCCATAAATAACTATACATATTACCCTATATTAACTTAGAATACACTAAGCAGCTTAGCGAATTAAGCTGCTTTACTGATTTAACTAAGATATATTATTTATAAATGCACTAAAATTTCTGAGTTTGAAATATAATTCCGCGCATCAAGTATGATGCCATAACTTGGGTGCAATTGATTCTCACAATTACCACGTTTTATAGGGGCGCCTACATCAGCACATACTCTTCCTTTGCAAAAACCTTAAGCTCAAGGGTGAATTAATGTTTACCACTTAATTCGAGCTCCTACTGAATTTTCACAGAGCGTCGCATGACTTGGCTACTACTGTCTGAAACTTTTGTTGGTGTCTTGAATTTCAAGTAAACACTTTTTTATTCTGGCAAATTAAAATGTAATTATTTATTTATTTATTTAATTGTGTGTAAATGTCTTAGCAAATTTTTGGAAAAGTATTTATGAGATAGGTTTTTTTACAAATTTAAATGAAAGGCAGTTCTAAAGTTGGTTTTAGCTCTTCTAAGATTAATATACAGTGCGTTCAAAAAAACGGTTTCGTTTTTCAAAGCATAAATAGCGTTTACTGGGCTGACGCTTTTTCAATACTTCCTCCAATTTCCCACGTTATCCATTGAAACTCGAAATCTTAGACAGCCATTTGCAACTGATCCTCATATTTCACAGAAGTGACTCTTAATTATGTTACATTAAATATATTTGGAATTTTTTCCGGAAGGACAAACGATCAATGAGAAGTTCTATTTGGCCGTATTGAGGTGTTTGCGTGAGAATATCCGTCGATGTTGGCCGAAATTATGGAAGAACAATTATGGAATTTATATGATTATAATGCACTTTTGTATCACGCCACGATTGTGACGGATTTTAATGATAAAAACGCAATGAGTCAGCCAGCATATTCACCAGATTTGGCTCCGTGTGATTTTACATGTTCCACTAACTAAAATTACCACACCGTGGAATCCGTCTTCAGTGAATTGAACAGATAAAACAAAAATCGCTAAAGGAGCTGAAGGTCATCCCAAAAATTGCTTATAAGTGTATTACGTCTGATGGTTATTACTTTGAAGACTACAAAATAAATATTGAGAAATAATTAAATACAAGGTCTGTCGCAAAAGAAACAGGACTGTTAAAAAAAACAACAAAAAATTAATATTTCTCAAAAGTTATATTTTTTTATTCAAAGTAGTTTGCTTTTGCTTCGATACAGCGTTTAGCCCGGTCAATTAGCATTTCAAATAAGTGTTTAAGGTCATTTTTCGAAATGCTATTGAGAATGTCGGTCGTCGCCTTTTGAATAGCTGAAATGTCCTGAAACCAGTGTCCTTTTATGTAGCATCCAAACAGTTAAATTTAAAAAGTTCTCTGTCTTTTGCGACAGACCTTGTATTTTGCATTTTATTTAAAATTTCCGGATACTAGGTTGTCACAGTGTATACTCGTATGCATTCAGGTTTGCTAATTTTTATGCTCATGTTTGATGCTTTAAACATGTTTTCAGGAATTTAGCTTAAATTAAGGAATAATTTCTATGAAGTTTTCAAATTAACATTAAGCGCCGTTAGATGCATATTTTACAGATATTTCTGTTCGTTGATAATAGACACTCAACTGCCAAATATCTCTTAAATGATATCTTATTGTGAGCAAAAAATAGTAAGACGTTGCTCATAATTTTAAAATTCTTTATTTATTCTTTAAAATCTGTGTCTATGTCAAATCACTCCACCTTGGCCCTAATATACTTGTGCCAACTTTTTTTCCAATCTTCGAAATAGTTGTTAAATCAATCATACTGAGTTAACTCAGGCGAATACGGCGTTCACGGGACGATATTGGTTGAAAATTTGGCGAAAAACTTACGAAGAATCAATCTAGTATGCGACTTTTTTGATTTGATTTAGCGTGTTATTTTCGGCTTCGCTCACCTTTGCCACGACATTTGTTCGACTGGTCGTCCTAGTGCACGTTCGCGCGAAATTTAGATTAAAAATTCTTACTATCTTTTTCCCACAGTAGTATTTTCAAGAATTATTATTTATTTTTACCTTCGATTTTTTTAGACAACAGAGCAAACAAGCATTGAGCCGCATCTTAAATATTTTATATATGATAATGGCAGCTTTTATGAAAGTTATAATAAAGAAAAGTTGGAATCTCAATAAGAAAAAAAGAAAAAGAAAATGTAATTGAAGTATATTAACTAAAGGAGTTTTCACTAAGTAAAAATCGTTAGAATAATCAATTTTCTTCCTTTGGAATAGCAAGTTATTAAATAAAACTTATAAATTGTTTGCTTTCATAATTCAATTGCCAGAACTGTAGTTGTAAATGTAAATGTGAAATAGTGCTAGTATGCGACAAGTGTGACTAACTGTAAACAAAAATTTCAGATTCGTATGTATGACGAAAAGAAAACAAGAGAAAAATAATTCAGATAACTGTTGGAACAGCTGTTGTATGAAACATTTGCATAAAACTCGATTGTGCTCATAACGTCAGCTTCGTGACAAATATCGAAGCTTCAGAGTTTTCTTCAGAGCAAGCACAATTTGTAATAACTCAAGAGAATTTTAAATATCTAAAAATATTAAAGGTGCTGAAAGGCGTATTTTGTTTTTAGCTTAGAATTTATAACTAACTAAGTTATGGTATCATGAGTACTACGGGTGATTCAAGTATAGGTACTTTTTCCAATAGCCCTTTTTCACAGATCACAGTCATGATAAGCTGTAATGTTTTTTATTCAGTTTGTTTGGCATTTAATAATGGAAAGACTTATGCCTGAATAACGTTTACAAATCGTTAAACTCTGTTCTCATTAACCATCATAAATATGCGGTGCACCACTACAACTGTCACTGTTAACTGCCTTCTTGCAAATGCCCAAAGAGCAATATATCAGCAAAAAAGCTGCGTATTCATTGTACTACTTATTTTTCCAAGAAATAATTAAATAGCTGAAAGAATTCTCGTTGCCCTCAACATGCATTATTCGACAATTAAAGTGCTTGACTTGTTTTTTTTTGACTTTCACTGCGAAGTGTATGCCAACCGCCGCAAAACCGTAACAGCAAAAGGACGTTCTGGAGAATTTGTTATTCCATTTTTCTTTCCTAACAACTTAACTTTCTTTTGCTGCGAAACCTATTTTTACCACGCTGTCAGTTAAGAATACGTTAAATTGATTTCCCTTTTAGAGAAGATAGGAGTGTCAGTGTGTAAGGAAAGCTTATCTTTAAATGCATTCGTATTTTACCATTTGAATTAAATATGCATTTATTTAATCTTTGCTGTCTCTCGTTTACCAAACGCGTTTGAGAAACAAGTGCGAAAATAATAAAATGTTTTGAATTCATATGGTACACCACGTCATATGAGCAACACAGAATATGTAAATCATTTGCATATCTAGGCCTTTTGGTGTTGTGGAAAATGTTACAAACAATCTTACATACCGGTAAAAGCGTTATAAATAGGGACATATCGTATGGGGAGGCACAAAAAAAGATATAATTAGTTGCGATGTATTTGGAGCTCAACTAGTAAACATTCCTTTTGTTTGGTTTCCTTAAATGTGTCTGAAATCTGTAACGCCATTTTGTGAAAATTTTACGGCGCATAGTAATAAAATTTCGGCTGACCTCTAATGATGTGAAAAAGTGTCAGGTGGTCCAAAAATATGAAATTCAGTATTAAAGACACCTCCACATGATTATATCTTAATTTAATTGAATTGAGAAAGGACGATTTACAATGAAGGGTTTCTTTCACAAACCTTTAAATATTGGATTTAAAAGTTTCTTCAGTATGAGCTCGACTGAGCACTATATGTATAGGTATATAGGTATGCAGTTACCAAACTATTTTGGTGTTCCACGTAATGTTAAACAAATGTCTGTACTCATCTTAAGAATGTTAGGCGTTGTTTGCGGCTGGCATAAAATACTAATTTGTTTACTAAAGGTGGTGATAATAAATGTCTGGGCCAATTTGAATAAAAATTAAGTAAGTTACTTTCTGTGCCCTTTTGATCTTTTGCGAACAAGGGTCTCAAGAACGTTACACTGTGCAATAGAAAGAACAAGATTTAATAGTTTTCTATTCTTTTGCAAAAGAAAGCATAATACTTTGCTGAATACACCCGAATTTAGATGCTGCTATTCATCAACAATTAACATAATGAGTTAACTCTGAAGGCAGACACCTTAATTTGGGGAAACACACACAAACATTGTATTATGATTCTCTCTGCGGTGATGACACTGTAGCTACCGCAAATCGTTAAATATTCTTGCAACAAGAGGTAGCAAATTACCATTGTGGTCGCTTCTGGAAATCTTTCGGTTTTATGAGAATCAGCAGAAGTATAAAAAATAACGCAGGTGTTTTTTCGAACACGTAATGCTTCAACAACTTTATTGTCTCATTTTTGTATCCTTTTGTGTTTTTTCGTTTGCATGCAACTTATGCAAATATATCTACATTGTATATACACTCTGAATTATTTGTTATAAGCTGATATACTCGGCATATTTTAGACCTCTGACGCCAAATATATCATCCAGATGGTATTGTTTTCTACAAGAATTGATATTATGTGTGAATTTGGTATTGCTGCATAACTAATAAGGCTGTGTAAACTGACGTTGAGCAATACCAAAATCTCCGTTAGGATTGGGAAGGGCCTCTCCGAGCTGTTCGATACTAAACGAAGCTTCAGACACCCTTTTGTGCGACTTCTTCAATCTACTCCTGGATAAAATAATTCCAGCTGAAGAATTATGTAAATAGAGAAGGTATCATTGGCCTCAACAAAAATAGAGACCCCATAATCTGAACCAACTACTGTGGAATAAGCCTCCTCAGCATATCTCCTGTCATCAAACAAACAATCATCGCACTCGCGCCTCGGCTCCCACGTCACCGTTGACATTCATAACTTCGAAGTCGTAGATAATTTCGTCTATCTGGGAGCCAGCATTAACACCAATACTTTTACCAACACCTGTTACTTCGCACTTAGTAGGCAATTGACAAGTAAAGTCGTACTTCGAAGAACAAAGATCAAATTCTACAGATCACTCATGATCACCGTTCTGCTATATGATGAGTCGGCGTTACGAGAGGTGGGTGGGGTTATGATTATTGTACCACGTGTTGGCAAAGTATCACAATTTTTACAAAGGTTCGGATTTCAACTCGTCTCATCCCACTGATCATATATATTTTTACATATGTGTATACAACCCTATCTATCTCTCTTAGTTTTAGGTGACACATACAACCGTTAAGTGAACCAAACTATAATACCCTGTAGCTACTGGTTGCAAGGGTATAAAAATGCAATCGCTAGCTTTTCTCTCACTCCGAAGTGAACACACATCATTACATGAAAATATACCTTATACCAGCGCAACTACTATATGTGAGCACATATGTAGTTATTATTTAATTAAATACTTGCCATGAGGCACAGTAGATGTGGAGATTATAAGATTTACTATTATTCCATGTCGCCAGTTTTATGTAGGTGTATATGATCTGTCACAGCTCAGTCATTATTTGGTTTGTATATTAATT
Organism: Bactrocera zonata; assembly: GCA_037783105.1. Lineage (NCBI taxonomy): Eukaryota > Metazoa > Arthropoda > Insecta > Diptera > Tephritidae > Bactrocera > Bactrocera zonata. The sequence goes on from JBAWJQ010002384.1 coordinate 25,827, forward strand.
TTTCGCTTGAATTCAATTAGAAAGGCATATTATCCATATCATTATAATTCTTGAGCCAACAGGTCAAGACAAAACTCTCTACTCTATATATAGTATACATATGTATATACCCGTATACCTACTTGTGTAAAAACAAAGATCAAAGATTGATGCACTAGTAGGCGAACGTTTAGTTCCCAAACGCGATATCCTATTTCAACAACAACGGTTTTCTGCGAAAAATGAAAATAATCATTTATACAATTATTAACAACACTTTTTTTTATCTAGACTAAGGGGACAGTAGGGTAATTTGACCTGTTTTTTGACATTTCCTTCATACTACTGTGCCCAAAAAATAAGGTGACATTGTATTTATTTTGAAAATTCCTTATTTATTCTTCCAAATCAATTTCATCTCCTTCAAAGTAATCCCCTCCCGATGCAATGCATTTATGCCAACGGATTTTCCAATCTTCGAAACACTGGTTGTAGTCACTTTCCGGGATGGCCTTCAGTTCCGTCTTCGCTGCGGCTTGCAACTCCTCTATCGTCTTTTGAGCTTGGTGAACAGCCAGGAGTCAGGTGAATACGATGGTTGCGGATCGATATGGGTTGAGTTTTTGGCGAAATAAGCACGAATTACGAGGGCAGTATGGGATGGTGCATTATCGTGGTGTAAAAACCAAGAATTGTCTTTCCACAATTCCGGCCTTTTTAGGCGGATAGCGTTACTCAAACGACGCATAACTTTCAAATAATATTCCTTGTTGACTGTTTGACCGGTTGGAAGAAATTCATAATGCACAACACCACGATAATCGAGGAAAACAATCAACATGACGTTGATTTTTGAGCGACTTTGGCGCGATTTTTTTGGTCTCGGCTCTCTTTTGGCACGATATTAGCTCGATTGATCGGTTGTTTCGGGGTCGTAAACATAGAACCAAGTCTCATCGTCAGCTGTAATGTATTTCATGACACCCTGGTAGTCGGAAAGCATCGTTTCACACACTTCAACGCGACGCCTTTTTTCCAAAAAATTCAATGTTTTCGGTACCAGTCGAGATTTGACGCGCTTGAGGGCAAAACATCCTTCAAAATGGTATTGGCTGAGCCTTTCGATATGCCAACTTCATCAGCAAGGTCTCTAATTGTTAATCGACGGTTTTTCAACACCAAATATTTGATTTGTTGAACGTGAGCTTCGTCGGTTGAGGTTGATGGTCGCCCTGGACGCTCTTCGTCTTCGGCAAGTTCACGGCCGGCTTGGAACTCACTATACAACTAGTAAACATTTTTATTAGACATAGCCTCATCACCAAAGGCTTTCTGCACCATCCTCAACGTATCCGCAGTAGAAAATTGATTCCGTAAACAAAATTTAATGCAAATTCTTTGCTCAACAAATTTCGACATCGCAAAAAACGAAAAACTCACTTTTAGCAGCTCACAAAACGAAACGTATCTCAAACACTAATGAATATTTTGACATGAAATTTGACATAGATGTGACTGACAGTACTATTAATCTAAAAAAAAAATAATTCTCGAAATCCCACGACGCGCGCAGTTTAAATTCAAATGTCACCTTATTTTTTTGGACACAGTAGTACTTTTGCCACACTGATTGAGGTATAAACAAAATATGCTTTTTGAACACATCAACCGCCCTTTCAGGTATCGAAAAGCGTTGAAATCAAAGTTTACTTTTAACGTTCAAAAATAAATAGAAGTCACTCAACGCCAAGTCCGAATTATACGGATCTAATTGATGTTTTGCTCAAAAATTTAGTTGTTTCAGTCGATGTGTGAGAGCTCGCATTGTAGTAGTCAAGAGTGTTACACCTTCATCGATGCAGATTTACCGAAACATTTCATAACTGAAGACGAAACATGGGTTTATGTAATAAACTAAGCCACTAAGATTATGAAACACCTCTACTGTTACGGCTCTTCCGGCTGAAATTGTATTATACTTCAGGAGCTGTAATGTACATTAATTACAATTTTTTAAAAAGAGTGAAGAAAATTCAGATGTTATTTTATTATCAAGGAAATAGTTTCCCCGAATTTCAATACCATAACTCACAGATTGACAACTTTTTCTGGCTTAAAAGTTGTTCATACGCACCGTGGTCCCCATATATGGCGCCTGGTTTCTTGAAAAGTTATAGTCCGATTGCGAAATTTTTTAATTGTGAGATAATATACTTTGATTGGTTCTTGATTTAAATACTGCAAAGTAAAAAAATGAGATGGAAATTAAAATTATGTGGAATGGTTTTAGTTTTATTTGGTCCATTTTCGAACGGTAATATGTAAGATTGTCGGGATAACATTATTCGTTTGAAATCAGGGCATTGGGTCTTCAGATATGAACTTTTTCTAGACGTGTTAAGCTCATCGTCCAAAATTGACACCTTTTTCAATAAAACCCTCTCCTGCCATCTTGGGTATTTATGTCTCTGAGGCATTTAGTTACTGATTTATCACGATTTAGTAGCTGGTTATGGCGAGAGGGCGTTATAATCCAATTTCTTCTATTTTCAGCCTATCGGTAAAGGATCTTAAAAGGTTTATCTTAAGCGAATTTGATTATTGGAGTATTAGTGGTTCAAGCGATGTGTACAATAAACTTATTAGAGTGCAGGGCATGTCGACTGTTTTTTAAATTTTAGTCTACAGGTATGCCTTGCTACTGCAATCCCAATCAAATTACGGATTTATTTTAAATTAAATTTATGTAAACGCGCTATCACAAATCTGTTTAAATAAAGCGATTTGCTTTAGAAAATTTCCCAAATGGCAAGCCCGTCTTACCGACTAATATACCGACTAATACAAAAAATAATTTATTATAGCTTTCAAAATCACCAACAAAATAGACTTCTGAATTAAAAAAATGTACCAACGCTTAATCCATGACGTTTTATTCATTGTCTAAAGTATCACCACAAGTAATGATACATTTGATGAATGAAGGATCCTCAATTACGTTGTCAAGAATTTATTTTACGATTTTTCCAAAAGGCTCAGTTCTTTTGGTACGATTCGAACATTGATACATTTTATACCCAAAACACAGTCGCAACCGAGTTGTCAAACCGTACGGTCGCATTTTTCTTTTTCTCTCGCGGTCATTCTAGCAGTGTCTGTGTTATAACGCTACTTTACAGTTGTGCACAAATAACTTTTTTACTGTTAATTTCTCGCTGTGTTTATTTCTTATTATTAACTTGTGCTACATTCTTACATTTTTGAATACACAAAAAGTAATATTTTCTCAATGCCCCCCGGGGCCAACAATCTGGGTGATAATAGGTTTGCCCTATTATCCCCAGCCCAGAAGACAAAAAGAAAAAAACCTGAGCAAACAACGTTGGAACTATTTCCGGAACTCCCCATAACTAAGAAGGATGACCCCAAATACCTCGTCATTAAGTCGCGGGATGCCAGTAAACCAATTACATCCATCTCCTGCTTCGCGACTTATAAAGGTATTCAAGCTATCAGTAAAGATATTAACAACATCTCGTCACTTCGCGATGGCAGCCTACTCCTCCTGGTAAAAAATCAAAAAATTGCTGATAAATTCCTTTTCACTAAGAATCTACCCGGTGCAGGTGCTGTTGAAGTTGCTCTTCACAGCACCCTTAACTCAGTCAAGGGCACAATTTATGCCCCCTTTATTTGCCAACTTAGCGACGAAGAAATAATCGAAGGTCTCAAGGAACAAGGTGTCTCTGCAGTCCACAAGTTTAACAAAATAGTTAATGGCGTTCGTGTACCTACTGGTGCCGTATTATTAACATTCAATAAATATACACTTCCTAACAGAATTGATGTAGCCTGGAGAACCCTAGATGTCCGTCCGTACTACCCTAATCCTATGCGCTGCAAAACTTGTCAGCTATTAGGACACACCGCTAAACACTGCGTAAAAACTCCTTCCTGTGTCATTTGCAACCTTCCTCCTAACCACTCTCCTCCTTCTGATTGCACCAGAGTTTACTGCGCTAACTGCGCAGGTGAACATCCCTCGTCCTCAAATGCTTGCCCTAAATTTATTCAATCTAAAGAAATATTAAAGATTAAAACTATACACAAATGCACCATGCGGGACGCCATTACCATGTATAAAAATCAACATCCTTCCACCCCATCCCCCTTCTCCTTCGCCAACGTGGCAAAAATTCAAACTAACAGCGATATAAATTCAAACTCAAAAAATCCTAATAACAAAGATAATACTTCAATATCTAAAAATTCTAACCTCAATACTAACGCAACAACAACAAAAGCTAACAACGATTCTTCCTCCTCCAACAATCCATTGCATCACATTGAACTTCCAGAAACTTCAAAGAACTCCCCTCTTCTATACCCCTCACCCTTGAATTCTTCCCCCTCCCCATCTTTCTCCCCACTTTCTCACGTCTCATCTCCCTCCTCACACACCTTATCTCCCCTGGCATCTTTTGCCATCTCTCCTCTTGCTCATAACACCCTTCCAGCCTCCTCCTCCCTTTCATCTCCGTCACCCTCGTCGATGGAACAATAAGTTCCCATAACCTCATATTATTATTTTTACTTTATTTTTTCTATCCATGTTATCCATCCTTCAGTAGAATATCAACGGATACTTAAATAATTACATCGAACTCGAACTTTTAATTAAAACATTCAACCCCTCAGCAATATTATTAAATGAAACTCATCTTGCCAACAATATTGTAGCTCTTACCCCCAAGGCATATATAGGTTATTTTTATAACCTCCCCAGCAATACCACCAGCAAACAGGGAATAGCCTTTCTGATCAACAGAAAAGTACCACATAACACCCTCCCCCCTACTCTTTCAAACTTCTCCTCGCTCTCCATAGAAATTCTTT
>JBAWJQ010002395.1:0-14766 GCA_037783105.1 Bactrocera zonata
CGTAGTGGCGATGAACGTAGGTACACTCGTAACAACAGGTTGAATTGATTGCACAATCGTAGCGGGAATTGAAGTTTGAGTATTTTTGTCGGCGGCGGCATCTGGATCTTCAAGGGCATTCGCGTTTTCCTCTTTTTCACTTGCTTTCGTTACCTCGGAAATGTATTCATCATATAGCGGTCGCAACTGGTTCATCGTGGCATCAGGATCGAATTGAATACCCGTTTGCAGTAGCACTTTCATGACTTGGGCACGTGATAATAAATTCGACATCGTGGCAGCAACAACAACAATCAGGAAAAAAAAACGTGGTAAATGCACTGTCTACAGAAAACGTGAAATGAAAAACGAAGAATTCTGGTTTCGGCAGTGTTTTATTTTTGTTCAATTATGCGGCAGTCGATTTAAATTAACTCGATCCCACTTCTGAGATGTGATGGCCGGAATCAATTAATTTAAATTTTTATTTCGTACGTGCGCAGCACGTCTCGCTTCGTTGACAGTCAGTTTAAAGAGAACGATAAAACTCATTCGCCCAGCAAAGCACACAAGACATTCCCAATTCACAATTGACACTTCTTACAGCAGTCGTTCATTCTATTACATTCATCGCATTCTCTTACATTCTATTACATTCTATTGCACTCTTACACACTATAGTTTTCTCCATCAACTGTTAAGTTATGTTTGACTTCATTTTTCATGAAATATGGACCAATGATAACCTTCGACCATTGTAGAATGCACCAAACAGTGGATATTTAAGGATAATAAGGCATCTCATAAATGGCTTGTGAATGATTAGTATTCCAAATGCAAAAATATCGCTTAATAACATATCATTATAATCAAAAGTGAGTTTCAGTGCTGAACAAAACGGTCAACTCGTTTTGAACCCATTGACTAGACGGGTTAGGATCTAATTCAATTCTTGCACGAGGTGAATTTTGTTAGCTCGCAAACTAAGATTGGTTAAAATCTTTCATAGAATGGGTGGGTACAATTATAATTTTTTTCGCCTGTTGGAGGATGCACTTTTTCATTATTTACTAGAGTAAACGTGCTTCAAGATCGATCCATGGTTGCTGTAATTTCCGATTCTTTTGGGAGTTTATATCGACCGAAGATTGGATGTCGCCAGAGCCGAACCTCTATATTGGTAATAATAGATATTGCAAATGTTTTTCCGGAATAAGTCGGTTCATTAGGAAATAATAAACCAAAAAAAGTAAAATACAAACATATGTAAGACAATGAAATCATTTTAAGATACTCATTTCAGATCTAGTCCTTTAAAATTCTCCAGTAAATAGCTTGTTTTTTTTTCCAATTGCAAGTAGACAAAAGGACTAGAAACGTAAAGAGATTTCTAGAAAAGTTTAACTTCACCAGCACGTCATCATGTATACAAACGAAAAGAAAAAACTGAAATAAAACGTCTGCCACAATGTCGCGACGCCGCAAGTGCAGTGCCAGTGATGGCAAATAGAAGAATTAAAATAAAATAAAAACGAAATTCCAAAAAAATGAAAAACGGACTTGACTCGCTGGTTGCAATCAAAGGAAAAGTGGAAGAGGGGAAAGAGGGAGCCGCCCTCGCTCTCTCTCTCAAATTATCCCATAATTACTTTTACTGTTATCCAATTTCATGTTGGACATACATATATGCACACTTTTAAAATACAGTGCAATTGTAGATGTTGTAGTGATTGTTGGTTAGTCGTTCGACCTCGACTGCATTTATCCATTTAAAGAGCGACCAGCTTTTGATAAACCGCGGGAAATGAAGGCAACCTACAAACAGTTTTGGACTCCCAATCTCTTGATATAGTCACTTGCACTTATAAATATTAATATACATGTGGGCCATTCCATCAATTGCCGATTTTTACCAAACTTTAGAATATCATAATATAGACCAAAAGAAGAATATCTGTTAACTTTTTTAGTGGTCAAAGTTGCTCCATTGTTTTTGGCGCGCAATTGAAATTGAGATCAATCGAAAAAATGACTATTTCTTTTATTTTTTAACGACCTCAAAACTGAGTGAGAAAAAATTTTAAGTCATCCAATTTTATGTAAAAAAATCTCAGCTTTCTGATAAAAATATTTTCAAAATCCAAACAAATATTCAAAATCCGAAAAAAAAAACATATTTTTTCCAAAATCCCGGTTTTTTGTGCTTTTCTACCAATTTTTTTTTTCAAAATTGACTTTTCCATTTGATTCCTCGTTAAATTCTACATAAGAATCAAAGTTCAAAAGTAATGGACTCTGATCTCATGAACAGCAAAAAAAAAATGCAAAGTTGTCGGTATACGGTGGTATCAACCTATATCTATCTCGCTTCGTTTTACCTGCTACGTATGACCGTTAGGTGAACAAAACTATAATACTCTGAAGCAACTGATTACAAGAGTATACATAATATTTAGTATATACATATAATAAATGTACCAGTGGGTACATACATACATGTGTTTTTGAGATAAGAAGTGTTCTTAGAATGATTATTCCTTTTACCATGAACGCCAATGTCAACGAAATCACTGTTAACAACATGCAACCAGAAGTCGACGTATATCCGCCGAGAATCAACAGGTAGCCGGCGACTAGCATACGTGCTAGCCTCCGAAGAAACCGCAAATATCAATAAATTTAGACAAAGTGGCTACTGTAAATAACGTATTTAATGTCGCTTCTTTGTACTTCTATTTTGTACTCTTGCCTGAATTCCAGTCGGTCTACCTTAATCCGGTTTCTTTATCTCAGTCAAGGCTTTCTTAATATAAGCATAGGTGAGAAAGAAGCACATACGTCGAAACAGAAAGGCTATAGTTACGGTGACCATAAATATGAATCAAAAATGCAGGACAATTTTTCAAATGATATATGTATGTATATGTATTTATTTACGCAACATTAAAATAATAAACTAATAATATATAAATATTTTTCAATCCAATTTTAACTTGAAACATAAATCACATTTTCTTCATTGGTATGCATATTTTTTCATATGAGAGTACAAAAGCTTATTGTAAATGATAAAATGCTTGTCAAAATAATAGCACCTTGATATTTAAACCATTTTCCCTACAGGTCTTTAATGTTCATAAATTTTGTATAAGGTTTTGTTAATTTTATAACTACAACCATATAAATCTACATTTCAAATCTTATACAAAAGAGATACAAAATTAACAAATTTTCACTAAAAATTCAAATTTTTAATCCGAATCTGTATAAAAAATATGGAAATCCAGTTAAATTTTAGTACAATTAAGTTCAAGTTTGAAGTTGGTAAAAAATCCCGTTGATTTTTTTAATAAATAATTTTTTTTCTCTTAACAGCGTCACGCTTATGTTCAAAAAATAAGAAGAAAGTGCGCAATTATAAAAAACTGCATTTCAATATTTTTTATAAAGATTCCGGTAGATTCTTTAAGCTTATGAAAAAGTTTTTTTTTCCACGTCTTGCTGCTCCACCAAAATTGCAGTTGGTGTTATCCGCGCATAAAGCGAGTAATTTTTGGTTCACATCAAATTTAGACACTACATTGGAAATTAGAGCTGCTAAAATATCTGACGATTCACCTGACAGTTCCTTTACATCCAATCCAATCTGACAAGCACCGGACAAATCTTAATGCTGCCATGATTTGAACAATCGGAGAAAATGGAAATAAAATTAACTTCCCGCAAATCAGCTTCGATTTGCTGCAATACGTGCGGTACTAATACATTACACGCAATAGCTTCAGTTTTAGTACGCGCGGATGAATAGTTTTTGTTAAAACATCTTTTAATTAATTTTGATGTGCAATCATTAGAACGAAACGAAAAGTTGTGGTTACGGTACGCCCAAGTACCTTCATTGATCTCTGGTCATCCATTGTACGTGGTTGCACAAAATTGAGAACGGATTGACTGGTTGAAGCTTCAAAATCAGCCTTACGATGTCTTTGCGATATCAAATGGCATTCAATATCACATTTACCACCATTAGCAATGGAAAAAACAGCACTGCATTTTAAACATTTCACTTCATTCTCATGTGCAGCCTTTTTTATAAACGCGTACTTCTCTTTCAAATTATTGTTGAAAGTGCATTTTCTATGTGGAGCCATAACGCTACAATAAAAAAAGTATTTAACTGAAGTGTTCAAACAATTTTCTGTAGACCTACCAATTTTGTTTGCTATTTCTTGTTTGATGGTCAATCGTTGCGCAGCATTCACGAAAATTGCATTGCCTGAAACATATGTTCATTAGAAATGGTAGTTATTATCGATAACTGCCTACATTTTGATTAGTAAAGTGCTGCCACCGTACATTTTTATGTATCGAATAAAATGCGGGACAAAGGCAGGACACTTGGGAAAAAACAGTACATTTTCAGGTTTTTCTGTTTCGAAAAATTACCCAGGACAGAGGTTTGAAAAACAGTACAGTCCTGCAAAAAACAGTACGGATGGTCACCGAAGCTATAGTGCGGGATATGTAGTTGGTGCGTTGGTTTTCAGTATACCGGCTTTTCCAAAAGGGGTGCTATGATTTCTAGATGTTGTTTCGGACATTTTTAATAAATCAGGATCTGCAAACTTTTCTCAAAGTATTCAGTAATCTTTACAATTTCAGAAAATTGTTTAACTAGTCTACAGCTTTTGTACGGGACTTGGCATTGTTTTGCTTGAGAGTGTTGTTTTGAGTGGTTTCCTATTCAGTTAGCGTAGAGTGTAGAGTTTGTGATTACTTGAAAATTAATTTACCTTCGTTTAAAATGTCAGGTACTTAAGTGCAAATTTGTTTTTCGCCGATAACTTCTAATATAACCGAAGTCTTATTTGGCGTTTTAACTTTACATTAAGTTTCTTAAATCATCCCGAAGACAACATAACTTCAACGAATGGCTTAAATAAATTTTACAAAACGACTAAGAAAAGGAGAGGTGTGGGTAGGAGCCTTAGCTATATGAAAGTGCTTGACTTGACACTTAATTAATTTATTTTTACAGGTAATTTAAGACCTTCTCAATGATGTGTGTAATCATTGGTTTTGCATTATGTTTTGTGGTTGAGAAACTTAAGCCAAACTTAAACTATTTAAATCAGTGATTATTATTACTAGGTGGTAGAACGGGGTTTGACATGAATAGAATTAGTCTGTACATTTTAATATAAATGGTAAACGTATTCCTCATTTTTTTAGGCGCTACTATATACAAAGAACTTTTGTGAAGTTGGAAATTATTCGATATATTTAGTATATATGCGATTTTCTCGAGTTAGATCACCCCATAGTCGTAATTGAATATTTATTTAATTCATAAAAAAAGATCATTATTTCGAGAAGTAAATACATAAGCAAACTATAGTAAAAAGGTGATTGGCATATGACAAAGACTGATAAACTCCCATATAACTTAATGTTTTGTGCCTTAATTAGATAAATTTGGGTGCAAACGTAGCTCCCACATTACGAACACATAACATCCGGGTGAACCTCAGGAAACAATTTATTAGTAACGGGTGATTTTTTTGAGGTTAGGATTTTCATGCATTAGTATTTGACAGATCACGTGGGATTTCAGACATGGTGTCAAAGAGAAAGATGCTCAGTATGCTTTGACATTTCATCATGAATAGACTTGCTAACGAGCAACGCTTGCAAATCATTGAATTTTATTACCAAAATCAGTGTTCGGTTCGAAATGTGTTTCGCGCTTTACGTCCGATGAGCGATGAGGCTCATTTCTGGTTGAATGGCTACGTAAATAAGCAAAATTGCCGCATTTGGGGTGAAGAGCAACCAGAAGCCGTTCAAGAACTGCCCATGCATCCCGAAAAATGCACTGTTTGGTGTGGTTTGTACGCTGGTGGAATCATTGGACCGTATTTTTTCAAAGATGCTGTTGGACGCAACGTTACGGTGAATGGCGATCGCTATCGTTCGATGCTAACAAACTTTTTGTTGCCAAAAATGGAAGAACTGAACTTGGTTGACATGTGGTTTCAACAAGATGGCGCTACATGCCACACAGCTCGCGATTCTATGGCCATTTTGAGGGAAAACTTCGGACAACAATTCATCTCAAGAAATGGACCCGTAAGTTGGCCACCAAGATCATGCGATTTAACGCCTTTAGACTATTTTTGTGGGGCTACGTCAAGTCTAAAGTCTACAGAAATAAGCCAGCAACTATTCCAGCTTTGGAAGACAACATTTCCGAAGAAATTCGGGCTATTCCGGCCGAAATGCTCGAAAAAGTTGCCCAAAATTGGACTTTCCGAATGGACCACCTAAGACGCAGCCGCGGTCAACATTTAAATGAAATTATCTTCAAAAAGTAAATGTCATGAACCAATCTAACGTTTCAAATAAAGAACCGATGAGATTTTGCAAATTTTATGCGTTTTTTTTAAAAAAAAAGTTATCAAGCTCTTAAAAAATCACCATACACATCATATATATGTCATATTAGTAGAAGGCAGTATTGGCAAAATTATATTTTATATTTGTTCAAATTCATAAAAATTTCTTTACATAACTACATTTTGTAAATTATGGTGATTCAAGTAAGGGAAGAGCAACTTAACATATAATTGCTAAGATTCCGATTCTCTTGTTGACGACTTGAACCAGGTTTGATTCTTGCAAGTTGTAAGAGTATACATTTTATTAGTATACTAGCTGACCCCGCAGCCGTTGTGCTGCGTGAATTTATGTATTTTGAAATGAAAAGAAAGTTAAATTTATCATTTCATTTTTGTTTTTTTTTTTTTTCAATGTAACGCAGCTTTATAAACATCATTTTTTGGTTTCTGTTCCGGTGTACAGAAAAGATGGTTTTCCAACTCGTGAGCACGCCACGGTCGTGTGAAAAATATAGCATTTCCAAATTGATGCCTCACACTATGCGACTATCTTTAGGTCCTGTTGATTGTCATCTCAAATGCAATTTTCACTGGAAACGGAATACGTTTGAACTGAAATGGGAAATCGTTAGAACTCAAAGGAACTCGTAGAATCAAGCATTCTTCCCCTTGTATTCGATAGATGCGTCACAATCAGTCGGGTTCCATTACACAGTTTCGGCGCATGAAGATGGCGAAACATAATAACGACTGACCGTACTTTGAGACAAAAATGATGCGGTGGCATACCAAGCCTATCCAAAGAATTTAGAAATACCACTGGATAATTCACGGCATCGTCTTCATTGTTAAGGCGATCGATCGTTTTGTATGAGCGCAAGTCTCCCGGAATTTGACTATGAATCTTCCAGTTTAAGTCAACAACATCGGTATTTTTGGCAGCTAACATTGCGCGTGCACTTTAGGAATCGTAGTTACGATAATTTGACCAATGTCCGAACATTTGTGATGAGTTCATTTTTCGTGAATTGATAAAGGGAGGATGGAATTGATATCGAACCACCGGAAGTATCAACGGAAATTGTACCATTTCCAATTTTTAGCAAAGACGATGTTAAATGTCTTTGGCAATGTCGATGTTTATATCGAAAAGTATGCGAACTTCATTTTCATTCCAGCAATTGTAATTGCTGGCTTACTTCTCCAAAACTTGCACACATCTAACCATTCACAGTAAGCAATGACTCAAATAAAGTTGAACCGCGTACATTAATCAATAGCAACCGAAGGTAGAAACAATCGTAGTTTTTCGAGTGGATTGTTTAAATTCGTCCTAATGTATTAAATGATAAGCCACCTGGATATCAATCTACTGGTTGGCCTTGCTTTCTGCGTAACTATTTCTTAGACGATGCATCCTATGCATGATATCAAGGTATTTCCGAATAGAGCAAATTTCTCACAAACGGATCACTGACGAAAGTTGAGAAAAAACTCGTCAATGTTAATATTGTTGCTGGCGATGTTTCCACTGGCTAAACTGTATTCTCTGGTTGAAATACACTCTTTGGCCATTCTCCAAATTAACTGCGAGACGCACAACAGTCGGAAAACGTTTATGAATTGCAAAAGTAAATATCCTACAAAGCGCTTTATTGCAATTCACGTATCGACCGTATCGTTCAAGACCAATAATCGCCATGTTGCTTCCTTTGGTGACGTACTTTCAAACGTATTTTATCGATTTCATCAAACTGCAATACTAAACACTGATATGAGTTTTGAATATGAATTAGACAATAATGGTGAATATAGTACGATCCATGTGTTGTCAACTTCGATATTCACTCTTTTAAGTTGAATGCTGAATGTTCTGTTATCTGGTGAGCGACGCCGATAGAGTTGATATCCATCATTTCCAGTTTGTGTTTCCGAAAGAAAAGCACGTGGAAAGTGTTTCGTGCATTTATTGTCAGACATACAAACCGAAAAAGGATTGTAGTGTCCGCAAGATCCATGTACGATATTGGTTTCCATCACTTCATATAATACTGGACCTTTTTCTACATCAAGAATATCCGAAGAAATGATTTCATCAATCTGATCTGGTGTAACCATCATTCAAAGAAGAATGTGTGCGTGCGGAAAACCTCTGTTTTGCCACTTAACAGAGTACATCTACCATCCAACAGCACCACATATACGTTGCTTTAAGATAAAGTCAATCAAACATCGTAACTGTTGTTTGAAAAGTTGAATAGCCGGAATAAAAAAGCAAGCGACCGAAATTGAACTATTCAAATAATTTACAAATCAAAATATTGAAAAACAAAACAAACAAAAATTGAAAAAAAATGTTTATGAAAAAAGTTACTTTTTGGAATTATCTAATTTGCTGACTTTTCATGAAAAGTATAAGACATTTTTATTTCTAAACCTTTCTTGATCCATAACGAACAACCTCTTAAAATTTCATCAATATTGGTTCAGCCGTTCTCTTAGCGTTACCAACGAACAAACATTCATTCGTTTGTATGAGAAAAAGAAAAGGCCTGTTTTTAGGGGTTTTCCGGCAATTACTCGAATTTTTTTCTCCGCAGAAACTATCCCTGAACCTCAACGAACATTTTGAAAAAAGAATTATCAAATTTGGTTCAGTCGTATGAAAGTTATGAGCGTGCATACATTTTGACGATTCATTTTTATTTACATACATACATACATATGTATATATGTAGATATTTTACTATACTGTATAAGAAGATCTTGCTAATTTTTTCCTCTTCTAGCGTGACAAATTTTAAATTGAAAGCAAAAATAATTTACACATGCGCAATAGAGAAAAATGTTCTATGCTGAGCGCTTATCTTACAATGAACCTACTCAGTGGCTCTTCTATTCATAATTCGCTACCTGCCGCAACTAAACCAAACACAGGTAGTGTACGCATTTTTCTGGGGCGCTGTGCGCGGTTACGCAATTCCGTGCATTTATTGCATACTTAGTTTAAGGATATTTTCATTATATATTTTTCTTGTAGGTGACACATTTTTTTGTGTGCAAAAGTAATAATCTCTGTTTGTTTCGTTGAATATGTAGGTGACCTTCCTGCGAAGGATATTTAGATAAAACAAACTCGCGTAGGTATACAGTGACTTGCCCGTACTATATAAGTCGGGTGTGAAGGCACATTTCGTTAGTTACTTGGTGGCAAGCAATCGAAGTGTTTGCAGGAGTTTCTAAACGATTGTTAATCAAGAATATATTTCTAAAAATCACTATTTTTTCTGATATATAATTTAAAATGTTTCTTAAGCATAAACAAATGCTCTTCGGTATATTGTCACTGGTAGTGCTGGCGGCGCAAACGCCGGCTACCAATGGTGCCAAAATACTTGCCGTTTATGCATTTCCGGGCAAGAGTCACTACATGATGCATCGTGTGCTGATAAGCGAGCTGCTGAAGCATGGACATGAGGTATGTGCAGGTATAATATATAACTATTTTTTCAAAAAAGTCAATAAAAACTGTTACTTATTTTTCTAAATCTTTCCTTAGATCACCATGATAACGGCACTCACGCTGGAACCAGAAAAACTGGGCGGCAATTATACGGAGATACTCATAGAACCGGTTTATGACTTTTGGTCGGAAAGTAAGTGAAAATCACACTAAGTACCATATTATATTCATAACTACCCAAAACTTACACGAAAGTAATACTTTACTTCCAGTACACAGCACATTCGGCGGCAAAACGATCTATGACATGCGCAATGAATTGGATATATTCCTGAAAATGTCTATGGTTCTGGGCCTCTCAACGACAGAGCATGCACTGAAGCAGCCGAAAGTACAAGCGATCATAAACGCAAACGAAACGCAGGGTGTCTATGATCTCTTGCTGGTCGAACAATTCTATCAAGATGCATTCTTAGCCTTGGCACATGTCTACAATACACCCGTTATAAGCGCAGCCACATTTGCACAACAAACATATATGAGTGAAATGTTTGGCATTATAACACCGTTGTCGTACGTACCTCATGGCTATCTACCGCTAACGGAACACATGAGCTTTTTCGAGCGCGTTTATAACACATACACCGCATTGCGCACAGACTTGGACCGTGAGTTTAGATATTTTCCAAAAATGGACCAGCTGGTGCAGAAATATTTCGGACATTTGCCAAGTAAGTATTAGATAATTCTTGTAATAAGCCACAATTCTGATATCCACTTCTTTCACTTTGCAGTAAAATTCCCCAGCATCTCCGAAATGAATAGAAATCTCTCAGCCATACTGATCAACAACTATACGCCATTGTCGACAGCTGGACCCAGGACGGACAACATGATCAATGTCGGTGGCATGCATATTTACCCGCCAAAATCATTGCCCAACGATATACAACGGTTTCTGGATGAGGCCGAACATGGCGCTATCTTCTTCAGCTTGGGCAGTCAAGTGCAGAGCAAAGATATGCCTAAGGAAAAATTACGCTTGTTCCTCAAAGTATTCGGTCAGCTGAAACAGCGTGTACTGTGGAAATTTGAAAACGATAGCCTTCCGAATTTACCTCCTAATGTGATGGTGAAGAAATGGCTGCCACAGAATGATATCTTGGCACATCCTAATGTGCGTGTTTTCATTTCGCACGGCGGTCTCTTTGGCTCACAGGAAGCTCTCTACCATGCCGTGCCCGTGCTTGGTTTGCCCTTCTACTGCGATCAGGTAAGTTAATCTTAAAGCCCATTTCCAATAAAAGAGACTAACAGTTTAATTTATTCCTTTCACTCCTACAGCACCTTAATTTGAAGAAAGCCGAGACCAATGGTTATGCAATAATGCTGGACTTCCACACACTCACTAGTGAGCAGCTAAAAAGTAGCCTTCATCAACTGCTGCACAACATCACATATCGCGACAATATGAAACGTTTCTCGAGCATTTTCCACGATCGTCCCATGGGTCCACGTGAGACTGCGCTTTACTGGATCGATTACATAATACGTCATAAGGGCGCGCGTCATCTGCGCGCTGCCGGCTTGGACTTGAAGTGGTACCAATACTATTTGCTGGACGTGATCGCTTTGGTCGTAGCCGCCATCGCTGTTGCCATTGGAGTTCTTGTTCTGTTGGTACGCTGGATCTTGCACCAAATCGGCGGTGAAGAGATCAAGCACAAAAAGAATTAGTATAATTCTATGAATTGTTGTTGATTTAGAAAATTATGTGGTAATGTGAAATTAGTTTTAAAATATATATGTAAGGCTCAATGCGAGCTAAATTGAAATATTTTAAAAATAAATATTTGTATTAAATTCATGAATTTGTATGAAAAAATCCTTTGAGTTATTGAAGACTATTACTTAGTTGAAACATTTCCACGGCAAATTGTTATTTAAGTGCTTCCCACCATAATCGCATCTGGGCAACCGGAAGGGTTCCAAATACAGACTAAGATCCAAAGTCTGAACTTGTATACATTTCTAAAACGATTTAATGCGTCAGATTCGTAACAAAGCTGGGAGTTTGAGGAAAAAGGGGAACTCCGTCTTCCCATTCCCTTCTTGCTTGCAGCTGCAGCAAGTATTCGTAAATGCAAGCCCATTTTTAACGCATGCTCTCCAGCAGACCGGTGCTCGGTTATAGTAGCATTTTTCAACCCAAGGGCTATCTTTTAGAAGAAGGGATCATGCACCTCTTACCGGACAACGCTCGATCCATATCCTTTAAAATATCGATCTTGTGCAGAGGTACGCCTAGGTACTAAATCCTTAAACTCCGTAAGCTTTGTATTTACTTTGTTGGACTACCGGTAAGTATTTCTTCAAAAGTAAGCTTGGCCTAATGACTCTTAAAATATAGTTTTAGTATCTGTGATGTGTGTGTTATCTGTATATGCTATTTTTGGACCTAGATAATAAGTCATTTTGTCTATTTCTTGCTGTCTTGCAGCTTGTTGTTGTATTCCATTTACTCTTCACGATTTTAACAAAATGCATATATTGTTACACATTCTGTCACTACAGCCACTATATCCCCAGCAATAGCAACAACAATCAACCCGATATTCCAGAGCTGATACATACGCATGAACCTACAGACGAGCATAATGAGCTGATAAACAAATATAATTGGACACTCACACGATAACATACGATCAGCCACTAAAGCGATGGCACACCTGTATACTTACTTAAATACTTACGCGATATAATTTGACACTCATTGAAAACTGACCTTTTCTAACTTCACAGAAATCCAAACCAAAATTAATTGGACACTTATTAAAAGTGAAATTACAAATATTTCATTTGATGCTCACCGACGATCATCTTATCAGCTTAAGTATAAAAGACAAGACGTGACAATAAATCAGTTCAGTCAGTTCAGTTCAATTCTACTACTTCAATTGTGCAACAAGCAGATCAATTTCCTGAGGACTAGAACCAGCAATGAATCAGAAGGAGAATTAAGGACAACATGGACGACGGCAGAAGCCAGGACTCCAAATTAAGTATCCCTTTCATAAAAAAGCTTATTCAAATTTCCTTTTGCAGCTCTTAATCAATAAAATAGCCACGATTGTAACATAAGAAAAGAAAGAACATCTGATCTTTTATTTCAATTAAGGAAAATGGGAAAAAGATAGATTATTGCAACGCAAAATCTATTATTATATGGTAAAAAGGCTCCTAACTGTGCCAATCCGTCAGCCTTTTCCTTGCCGAAAATGTCTCAGTGACCGGGAACCCAAATAAGGATCAAGTAGAGTTGGTCTATCAGTGAGCTTAAATCCTTCTTGCAATCGTTGGCTACGTTGAAAGTAATCTGTTTTGTCGACAAGGTAGCAATACCGCAGGTTGTCCATGTACATATATGGTTGTTTTACAGGTATTCTCTACACCCAGTACTTCCGCTTGGAAGATGGCGGCTGAGTTCGGTAAGCAGATAGAAATAGAGGTGTTATAAGATTGAGATATAACCTCGCCTCTACCCAGCAGTCCATTTGGACCCGTCGGTATGGATAAAGGTAGTATCTTCGGTCGGGAATCCTCAACTAGAAGTAACAAATGAAATCTCACCATGGGATGATATAGTCTGATTTGATTATACTTGTGTTTAAAATTAATTGCAATTGAAGAACTTTCTGCTACTTTCAGAGTATACACGCCTACTCGCTTTTTATTCGATTTAGTTTCCTGATATTATATTGTTTATTTAATGCTGACCACCAAGCTAGTCCTCCATAAAGTAAAATTAATCTATTTCGAAGTTGCATCCGAACTAAGCTCTTCTTTATTTGTTTTGTAAATAATTTAAGACTGAAGTTTTGGTCAAAAATCGATTTTTTTAGAAACTTATTTTAATTGTAATATAAAGTTTCCTCTACTTTGTTTCTTTATGTTGTCAGCACTGTATAAATTTAATACGCGTTTACCCTTGGTCTCTGAGTATATAGCTAGTAGTAATAACTAATAATTAATATGTAAAATATTTACAACTATACTCGTACTCATAGCTTTTATACTTTAAAGTAAGAAGTTAGTCTTCCCTTACTTGTTTTATTTTTATTTCGCCATTTTTTCTGCCCATTTTTGTTTGGTGCCTCTCAGTGTCAACCATTATTTGGTTTCAAGTTTTAATGTGATCGTTGACTACAGTAACCAACAGATTAAATATAGCAGGGTTTAAGCGGAAACTTAGGCAGCATTAGCGTCATAGAATTAATGGTTGTTAAACAAAGACCCCGACGAGCATCAGCGGATTATAGCTAAAACTTTTGCTTGCCATCTGCACCACTTCATTCTGATATAAAATGCTTTTACTTACATATGTATGTGTATCTGTTGGTGTTTTGTATTATATTCTTATGAGAGTTAAACATGAATTCACTTTTCAGCTAAGTTTAAAAGCTCAATAAAATAAGTTGCAATAATTATTATTAATAAAATTGTTCTTTTATCAACTGAAAAATTCTTAGGTTGATTGAATTTTTTAAATAGCATGTCTGGTTAAGTGGAGAAAGAGTAAAATGGATAATTAATTATTTATTGAGGAAAATTGCTTGAAGCTTTCATAATAAAGATTTATTACTACTTTAAGTGGAATTTTATACGAAGTATATTTCTTTTTAATTTTTGATTTTCAATTACAATTGCATTAAATTCTCGGATTTATTGAATCTTTTATTCCATTTCCAATGTGGATAATACGTATATTCTTTCAATTATTTGAACATAAAAAATATTATGAAGAGTTCTGAAACATTTTTTTAAATATATGTGGCGTCTAAAATCGAACAGTCGGAGCGTACTTTTCAAGCTCTTGCTTAAACAAATCAACATATTATAATATTTCATTTGACTATATCAGTAAAT
>JBAWJQ010002396.1:0-12575 GCA_037783105.1 Bactrocera zonata
TTTTTCTTTAAATCACGTCTCTCATACGCCCTGACTAAGAAATGATGAACGAACGAATGACGAACACGTTCACACTCATGCGAAAGACATACGAGTATGTATACGAATGGACAAGTTAATTTAGTGTACTATATCTGCTTGGTATTAATATGCAATAGACAGAAATTAGGTAGACTTTTCAGATTGCCTTCTACTCGTACGCTGTCTGTTCGAAAAATAGTGTAGGATAGTAGTAGGAATTGTGGTGTGATATGGTTCAGCTTTTTTGTTTGACAGTTTTTAAGTTAGCGATTTTAGTTTTGGCAAATTTAAAATTTTATAGGAAATCACTTCTAGTTTTTTTCATGTTATATGTTTTACGGGTTGAAATGGAATTTAAGCCACTATCGCTTGGAACACACCTCTGATTGCTGCAAATGAACAAGTTATAAGTTAGTACTACTTAGTATTTCGAAATATAGTTGCTCCTTGAGCGAAAGATTGTATGTTCCATATAGCTTAAGTTCCATATACACTAGAGCCAAAATAACGTATTTGGAAGTTAAACGTCATATGTATTGGTTACCTTTTTAATAAAATAGTATCAAAAGCAGTATTTCCAAAGGATTTCGCGTTAGTTATAAAATCTTTTTTAAATAAACACCAAAATCCAAACCAAATGTTAAAATTACTGTGAACAATCAAATCAGTTTGCTTAAATTTTCACTAACGCCACTAGCGTATTTATTTTCAAAAGCACGTAATCAGTAACCTTTATTTCATTGCATATTTCAGTGAACACAAGGTCATCTCAATGTCAAGGTATACAAATGCACCCAATTACTACGCATGCATGTTGCATGTCCCAATCCCAATTAAAGTCTTTGTACTTTCCTGGTAGAAATTCAAAAGCAAATTAAGGTTTTGTTAAATAAAGCTTTAGACGTACCTTCAATAAATACGTGCGTGTTCATGCAGTTGCTACTATAACACAGACAGCATACTAACAGTCTGCAGGTACTGAGTCATTTTACACTAAGCGAGCCACACAGTTTGCTGCTCAATTAGCTTTAGTGTTGACATTGACACGCTGCTGAGTGGGCAATCAGAATGTTTTAAAACTACAGAAGAATCCAAGTCAAGCCATGAAGCAGCTATGTGGTAATTTAACAATTGGGCGCCATAATTCACGACATTCCTCAATTGGAATTGCGCATTTATTGATCGAATTCGCTAAATATAATTTTAGTTCCAAATCGAAAGTCAATATACGTATGTATCATCAAACAATCGCTTATTAACGAATAAACATACCACTAAACGGTAGCACTGCGCTCCACAGGAAGCTGTATTGGAAGTGAAAACAACAATTAAGTGGAATAGGTCGGGACCAACATTGTGGGTCAAGTATCGCTATTGGGGGCAGATAGGGCATAGTGTTATGTATCTGACAACACTCAATCAACTATTAATACTGCCGCTGTGTGAAAAATTGTCGCAGTCGATGGCATTGCATATTAACACCCACAACTGTTGTTGTGTGTCGTTATATATGTACATATAATTCTTGCACCCGGTCTCACATATCTTATCTGGGACCCACAAATGTTAAAGAACGCATTTTGCTCGTTAAACTATTAATAGACGGAAACAAAACTTCCGCATACCATAGCATATGAGTGATGTGTGTATAACTATTTTTATCTTGAACGCTGTGGTACATATGACAGAATGCGAAAATGAAGACGCTACTTAGTGTACCGGTATTACAATATTATATTTGCTTTTAAACACTTTGGATTTACTAACTTCAATTGTTTCTTTGGACACATTTAACGATTAAAAATACCTTTGCCATCAGTTGAAGTAATTATTATTTTTTCACTGTAAAATAAATATTCAGGGAAACATTTCTTCCATGAATAAGTGTGTTACAGTTCTAGTTAGTAAGATGCTCTGCTGGTGCTTCTTTGGCACACTTTTACGTTTTCCACAGCAGATAAAATAAATTTATTATTTACATTGGAAATCAAAAACCGTAATGCGCTATATATTGTTAATAATATTAAGAGATCAAACTTTTCAGAGCTTTTTTTCATCAATACTGACGATAATTTTGCGCTACCGAAGGAAAAAAAAATACTTTTTACCTATATTATATTATACTTAATATTATATTAAAATAGGAATAAAATTTATTAATTATTGTAAAGAATGAAAATCATATATAGACAAATATAAATGAAACGTATAGAATGCAAACAAAGCTTCATTACGAATCATGTTATAGTTTATTGTCACCGAAATTCAATATCATTCGGTTGGACAGGAAAGTAAGGACATGAGTTTGCGGTTATGTATTTCCAAAATCGGTACGATTGAATATTATTTATTTACATATTTTCACACGATTTCTTTCTCTTCTTTTAAACTTTTCATCCTTCCGTTCTCATTTGTATTTCTGTCTTTCTGCGTGCATTTGTATAAATACGTAAATGTATGTGTCACCCAATTCTTCTGCTACTGACTATACCATATATACGTGGAAACACGCGACTTCTACTACTAGTAGTTTTCACTGCCAAAACGTCAACGTGAACACCTGATTGTAAAGGTACGATACTTTTGGTCTTTACAACACTTACGCCACTTCTCAACAGTAGTTTATCTTTTAGCTGTAACCTTTTCTTCAGATAAGCTGTCCTGTTTACATACACAAGAGCAGCATGGTGACTATCTTGCAGATATGCTCACTAAATTAATGCACATTTGATTTTTGACCGTTATACCCTGAACAGGATAAAATATGTACCACCATGTTTGTCAAATGCAAAAGAAAACGAAGGAGACTCTTACATAATTACAAGCACGACGAGATAAGTTCGCCATGTTCGTCTATTTTTCGCCTGTCCGTCCATCCGTTTGCCTCTCAATATATACACGAACTAGTCCATCAGTATTTAATATAGATCTTTAATTAGCTCATTAACATGTCTCATAAATTTATCGGTTGTATCATCCATTTATTGGGAATTTGAGTTTGTAGTTTAGTTTTGAAAATTTTTGGTCATAACGTGGCCAGGTCGTAAAAATCGCCGAAGGCACCCTATATTTTTCAGAAGAACAAGAGTAAAGTAAGCACAATGATTATTTTGATGTGACATTTGGCACAGAAGTCACGGACAGTCACACCAGTCTAGAAAACTAGTCTTTCGATGAATGAGTTTTCACGCGAAATCTAAATTAAAAAGTCTTACTATTTTTTGCTGACAGTGTAGGCTGATCTATTATAGAAATGTTGGCCCTTTTTTGAATTATACAAACATTAATAAATATATAAGATGTTTAACCATTCGTTTCCAAAAATTCACCTTTAATGCTGTCTTGTCTACTCTTCTATTAAAATATTACCTGCCTAATGTGTTATGATTGAAATGAGCAATTCCTCTTCACTCTTTCTAAATACCTCATTCCTCTCAATTACGTTCCAATAAAACAACGCTAGTTATTATTGCTATTTTACGAAAGTTCCATAGCCTTACATTCATAAAGACACATACCAATTTATTATATGCTCCTGAATATATAGGTAAACTTATAGGATGTTTACCAAGAAGCCACAAGCACGTTTGAATGACAGGCAGAATATTGTAGAAAACCGAAGCTGAACATTATTAACGCTATATACATATGTTGACATGTTGCAAGTCAAAAGTCCCGTAAGGAAAACAAACATATGTTCATAATAATACTTAGAATTTTATTTCCTAGAATCTGAGTACCAGCGCGTGAATCGTGAATGATAATAAGAAGAGTGAAGCGTTTTTTACTTTAACTGTTTGTATGTAGCACCCAATAGGAAAGGCCAGGGATCTTTGAAGTAAATATAATCAGCGTGACGAAGTAAGTCTACAGTTCTATGTCCACCTGCTCATATGTCCGACTGTCTGTAGATAAAGGACTTGTATATTCTTTAATAAGAAACTGCTCGTTTATTGCAACCACCGATATCAGATCACTATGGAATTTAGCTGAGTTGAGTTGAGTTTGTACAACGAGTAGTATAAAATGCTTGTATGTAAAGATTTTTCATTGTCTATGCATCTTCAACAAGGCATTTCTTTTTATTTAAGGAAATGATGTAATCTCCAAAGAAATTGCTTAGATCGAATTTCTATAGCATAAATCTGTTATACAAATTGATTAACCAAAATTAAATTCTTATAAAGAAACTTTTCTAATATTTATGCATACTGTGGTTTCGCTGTAAAAGAAAGAAAACAATTTTTCTTGTTTCTGTTAACTTTAATATTTATTGTCTCAAATTAGCTTAGCACTTTACTGAATAATAAAAAAATAACATTGAAATTTTTGCAGAGATGACCCCATCTCAATTTTCTCATCGACAACTGTAACTAAATTTGTCTGTTTTATGGAGATGCCTCCTTTTATGCAGCTACTCACGCCTATAATAGGCGACATTTCCGTATAAACTTGTATAACGTAAGAAAATGATATAAAAACCAAAAAATATATTTAGTAGCTATTACACTCAGGGGACTCGTTACGCTAAACACTGAACCCTGTTTGCATATGTATGTATTAAGTGTTCTGTTGTCTGAAAACCACACATAAATTAATAACAAGAAAAATATGGTCATCGTAAGTTTTTATATTATTGCAACATGGTGATAACCCATCCACTCTCCATATATAGGTTTTGATGAAAACTTGTAACTCAATTTTAACCAAACTCTGTAAGAGGCTTTATCGTAATATGCCTTTGATGCAGTGTGAAAATGAAGAAAGCGTAATCGGGCAAAAACCGCGCCATTTCCCATGTAATTTTAGAATCCATCTGATTCTTTCGCTTTACAGTATACAAATCAAGATCCAAACAGTATATCTAAGTAGATAGCATCTTTAAGATGTGCCACCTTATCATCAAAAAATTTTGAAACATATTCAAGTCCTCAGATCCCGGAAATATGGATCCCAGAGCCTATGGTTCACTTTTTACCGAAAATATCAGTCAATGTGTGTGATATAAAATTGAAGTTAGAAGATAAATGAACAAATATGTTAAAAATAAGCTGAATCGGGTAAATATTTGCCTTATCTCCGATATATCTTATAGAAAGATATTCGAACTTTAGGCTACCTTTACACCCCATAGATCGCCAATACGTAAGTTATCCTAATTCAGTTGAGTGGTAATATACCAATACTACACCTCTTCTCATATGCCTAATAAGAAATTTCCGTACCGTATATGTATATCGGCAAGATATCTTAGCAAAAATAATAGAACGTATAACACTGTATATTCCTTAGTTTAACGTCATAAATATGCGAAATTATGTTATAGAATATAAGTTAAGAAACTTTTACTTAGTTTTTTATAAAAAAATATTTTTCGGGAGCTATGCTCCTTTATTAAATTCTGTGTAGGAAGTGGATTTTAGAATTATTTACACTTAACTCTAAACCTACATTTGCCGATGCAGTGAGTATGGAATTTGCTGACGCTGCGCTTGCCACAGGTTGCACTACACGTGTTGCACTCTCAGCGATTTAGTAGGTGTCGTGCTACGTTGCTTTGTATCATCTGATATTAGTGCATAGTATTTTATTTTTTAAATGTGTGGGGTGCTTTGTATCATCTGATATTAGTGCATCGTATGATACTTTTTAAATGTGTGGGGTTCTAACTTATATAATAGTTTGCATTGAAACCTTTTTATGTTAATAGTTTTGCTCTGAACAGGAAAGAAGTTGGTCCATGGAGTTGTCACATATATCTATTGTCTGATACAATCAATTCATATCTTCTGGTTTACGATTTACCATACATGTATTAAATACAACCTCTTCTATTAACTACTGTGATCAAATTAAAAGGTGAATTTTGCCTATTTCATCTCCTTCAATGTAATACTCTCCCGCTGCAATACAGTCATACTAAGGAGTTTTCCAGTCATGATAGCACTTGGAATATCCTCCGTCTTGATGGCCATCAGAGCTTTCTTCGATTCAGCTTTTATACCCTCAATTGAAACAAAAGGGTGTCCTCTGAGTGATCATGTGAAGTTGCTGAATAGCCAGAAGTTACACGAGGATAAATCAAACGAATGCGGTGGTTGCGGCACGATATTAATTGAATATGTGGCGAAATGGTCACGAATAACTAATGCAGTATGAAATTAGATTGAGTACATTATTGCACTTCTTTGTGCAATAAATTCAGACGTAGTAAAAATCGAAGAATTTACTTTTAGAGCCTCATAAAACGACGAGTATCTCAAATACTTATGAATAGTTTGACGTGAAATCTAGTACTACAGTACTATTGACTTACAGAGATTACCGATTCGGAAAACACTCGAAATATAAACTAAAAATTCACTTTTAAATTTGATCAGAGGTATATCTCGTTTGATGGTAATTTGTGCACCCTTCACAAAGTTAACTAAGTTTGCAACGATATTTTAAACATCCAAAAGGAAACGTCAGAGACTCTATCAAATATAAATATTTCTAAATGATCAGCGTGACGAACTGAGCCGGTTGATCCATGTCCGTCTGTCCATTCACCTGTGTGTTCGTCTGTCTGTATATATGCGAACTAAGACTTCAGTTTTTAAAATATCGATCTGAGGCTGCTCATTTGTCGCAACAGTCTATATCGGACCCTTATAGTATGTAGCAGAAGCTGAACGATTGGTTGTGTGGAAAGCTATTTCATTGGACACGAAATCTGGCGTGCATCACTACATAGAACAATAAGATAATCTTCGAACGAATTGTTCAGACCCGACCACTTTTGCATATAGATGTCATACAAATATCTTACTCGTATATGGAAATGTTATTGTTTATGAACGGTATCATAACTTCGGTGCGGCCGTTTCTGGTTTTAAATAAATTTTCCTTAGCCTTTCATCAATTGTTAATTTTTGATTGGTTCATTTGGATCTGCCAAACACTTACACAGTTTCACAAACATACAGAATAATTTGGTTTTCAAACGCACGAATTCGTAATAAAAATAAGGAAAGAAAACTTATCCTCCTCGCTTAAAGAGTAAACAGTAGACTTAAGCAAACATTGGTAAGTCATATAAAGTTGAGTGTGGGTTTCATTCACATCACGTCTTCAAGAAATAAGAAGCAAAAGCAAACAAACGAACAAGCGAAAATATGCAAAATAAAATAATGCTGACTGAAACACTTTAAGCTCTAATTTTTAGCCTTTTTACCAGAGCTGTAGCAGTGTTAAAACAAACAGTAGCAAAACAAAAAACTGACTGAAATCTCAGTACCGATTCATGTAAAAATGAAATTAATGTCAGGGTTTACCGACAGTATCAAAATATAAAATTGAAATAAATTTAAAGAGATAAATAAAATGTATATATACAATATATTTTTGGAGATATAAAAAATAATGTTTTGCATATGTTTGTTTGTATATTAATTTAGTATTTATTAGAATATATTAGTAAAGTTTCAATTAAAATAATTGAAATAAAAAGGCTTATCTGAAAAGCATAATTTTCTTTTTCTTACCTCTCTGTGTTTGTGTTAGATACTTCAAATAATCGAGTTAAGCTGTCATGTGTCGACGCAATAACCGACTCGGCAATCATTATTAAAAGATGGCACCGCTTTGGATCAGTTCATTCGCTTTTATTTCCTGAAATAGCTTATATTTTTATTTTAAATTCCTTGTTGACTTTAGAGTGCCATTGCTTCATAATTTGATTAATGATTTATTTAGCAATATTCCTAATATGACAATATATGCAATAAATCATGAGAGAACGGACAGCGAAAAATACAATTTGCTTTTGTAGGCTCAAAATTTAGCTTATTAAAAGTGTGTGAGTGTGTTTCATAGAGAAACCACAGAAAATATTTTATATATATGCACATGTGCAGAAGGGTATATGTTGAAAAGGGTCACCAAAATTTGTATATATGCAATCTATTAGTTTACACATGTAGATAAACATATAGATATATACCTTTCAAGTGAATGTGTTAGAAAGCATTGAAATGGGTTTTCAAACTAAATAATTAACAGCTCGATGAAAGGGTTATCAGCTTGAATGATCAGTAAATATATTAAGTGTCTGAAAACATTATAGAAAAAGAGTAAAGCAATACATTAAAAATGCCTGAGAATGCCCATTTGCGCAAAATATCCAAATAACACATCCACCTCAAAATTGTGCCACATGTTTATAATGAATAACAGAGTGCTTGCCAAGAAAATACACAAAATATCTGAAGTAATCTACTGTAAGTAATTTTTTGAAGATATATGTTTTTTTTTTTTTTTTTTTTTTGCAACATTCTACTCCTGAACCCTAACGAAATCAGGAGAAACTTTAAAAGGGTACAAACTGTTAGCCCTTGTGTATAAGTGACATTTTTAGGAGACGCAGCGGTCAACGTACTATACGTCTGGTAATTGAAAAGAAGTTTTGAAATATGCTGTAGCAGAAAAATTGTTAAATGTTCTTATTTTGTTTATGTTTATTTGCCATTTTCGATATTAAAATGTTCTATACAAAATTTTGATCGAAAAGAATCACTCCGGCGCATATGTTATGATTTTACTTCTCATTCCTGGCTCACTTTCCAAAACTAAAAAGACTTTATGGTTTTCTCTTAATAAATACAAATCATAACAATATACACCACGGTATAACATAACTTTCTATTTTTGCTCTTGGATTTTTTTTGTAGCTGAACAGCTTTACATATATCAAACACTTATAATAATATATATACTAATTAGGTGTTTATCTAAATTGCAACAAAAAAATTTCTGTTCATTCATAGTATGTAAACGTAATTATCTGCCTCTGCTCCTAAATTATCGAAAACTATTAATAACAAAAATTTCGATACCGTTTTCGACAAATGTTCTCACGCAAACGTTTCAACGCGACCAAATATGACTCGTTATTAACCGTCTATCTCACCGGAACAAATTAATTATGCAGCAAACCAAATTAAAGAGAAAAAACAATTAGTTGAATTTTGAAAGGCTTTGGCGTGTTGTTTTGGGTTTTGGATGGTTTTATTCACTCTATTTTGATGATTGTTGACTTGTTGGCATTCCAAAATTCTGAAACCTATGTTTCACCGGCATTTATAATGTGGAATCGGATTTCGCACGATCTAGCATATCAAATCAGACCTGTTTATAGTATTTTTTTATTTTTAATTTTAGCTTTATCGGGATGAGTTGCGCATTACGCAAGAATGCGCAAATGATCTTCAGTTGAAGCGATCGAATGTCGTGCCGAATGAGACATGTCTTCAACGATCTCTCGTCCGTCTTAGAAGCGTTTGTACCGCTTGAAGGCTTGTGTTTTTGGTAAAACTTAATCATCGTAAGCCGTTTTCAATATCCAACATAATTAATTTTAGTTGCATAAAATTGTTATACAATTATAACTCAAAACAGTTTTTTGAAGCACATTACAGCTAAAGGAAATCAATTTGTGTAAATATGTAAATCATGTCGAACATGGACCAAATATTTGTTAAGCTTTAAAATAGTTTAAATTTAAATAATTAGAGAAGAGCTAAGTTCGAGTGTAACAGAAGATTGTGTACGCTTGCAACTTGCCAAGAGTTGTCCGGGAAATAGTACTCCATTTTAAAATTGTAGTGACAGAATTCAACATTTACCTCTCGGCGAAATGGATTATCATCAAATTTATATATTACTAACCTAATTTAAGGGTAATTTAATTTAATAACTGTATTGAAAGTCTTGGTATTATTGAAATAAGAGCTGGGTCCAGCTTTCACTCAATTATATTCATTTAAAGCACAAAAATATGCTGTTATTAGAAAAATACACGCTCTCAATTTAATTAAGACTACCCACATATTTGTTAATATATGCAGTATAAAGTCAGCTGGAAGCTCGTAAATATTTCCTTTCGGTGTATGGACTACTATAAAACCCATTTGTGTTATTTTGGGTGTAAAATTTTATGTTTACGGCGCATTTGGTTATTGATTTATGGTGCTTTTAGTAGTTTTTAAACAAAATCGTGATACGGGGAGTGGGTACCCGTGGGTAGGGATTCCCAAAATATTTGCACAGAAAAATATTGATTATTGAGGCTTAAATAGTTTAGGAGATACGCACATCAACCTTTTGAAAAGGGGAGCCATGTCTACGTTTTGAAAATTTGTTCGATCTTAAGTGTGTCTCCCAAATGCAATTCGCTGAACAAAATAACAGTCGGGTATCTTATTGTGGAGCCTAGTTAAGGCCTTTACAGTCTAAAGTGTTTCCAATTAATTGCACCTTGTGGGTGTGTTTTTGCTTGGCTTGTATGCCAGGGAACATGTGTGTAATATCATTAGGGTATCTCAGTTTTTTCTCCTTTGTTTTAGGTGATATAAACTTCATGTTACAAGAGCATTAAAATGTGAATCATACGCTCTGACGAACAAATGCCTACAATGCGACTAAAATCGCATTCACACCTACAATTGACAAAGATACCTATATTAATTTTCGTATGCTTGTATATGAGTATGTAGCGCATGCTTTTCATATTACTTTGCGTCAAGCAGATTTGATTTGTTTCGTATATTGTATGATAAAGTGTATACACAGGTAAATGAATTTTTATTAATTCGTAAAAACCAACTAATCAAAATATTGATAAACTGATAAACATATATGTATGTATATAGTATGCAGTCACTGCATATTATTATGGTCTTGTTTAGGAATGATCTGTGTGAGGAGTGACTCACCTTCTGTACAGATTTTGCTACAATACAAAATTAATTTTTTTTGGAGGGTTTTGGTTTTTTGTGTATATCGGAGCGGTAGTACTTGTTTGTTGTATGTCAGTGTATATGCGTATGCCGGAGTGCTAATATTTTGTAGGTAACTGTATGTGGCACAGCGTCGTTTGAAGTAGGCGACGCATTGGGGGCATATATTACGGTACTATAGAATGTAAATGCGCAAATAAGCATAGTAACAGGACTAGAGAAACTGTTACTGAGCGAGGTCTGATCGTATTCTGCGAACAGAGTGAAGAGACTCAGGTACCTTTGGCTACTTTTAGAGCAATGAAGGGGTGCGTATATAATTAGGCGATATGTCCCCGGAGAATCAGTTCAAGAAGTGATCTTGATAGGAGCAGAACTTGCTGTGCTCGTATAGTGAAGTGAAGTTACTGAATAAAGTGTAAAGCAAAGTGACATGGAGACATCTACAAGCAGATCTTCTATATGTACAATATGGAGGTCATACATCCATATTGAATATGATGAAGAAGATGGAATAAAGATATGACATACCCATTTAAATTGCTGTTAGCAAACATATTTACAGATTATCTAAGAACATAACTGAATACTATTCCAATAGGTTTCCATATTAACTCTTCTATAGAAAAATTTCTGGAATCATCTTAGTACAATTTTATGTCGTCCGATTGGGCGAAAACACTGCAGCTCTGAAAGTATTTGACGCAATACCCGCCGGGGGAAGCAGAGGAGGAGGAAGACCTCCACTCCGTTGGAAGGACAAGGTGGACAAGGACGTGGCGCGCTGTTTCTACGCCAGTAAAGAAGAAGAAGTATTTAATAATTAACCCTATTGCATTAAGTACTGACATAATATATATTCATTGTCCTTGCAAATAGAACATCACACTGCCAATTAAATCCTTTCAAATGTATCACGGTGTTGATTCAAAAGACGAATGAAGTATTTGTAAAACAAAGTTTAATTTACATTCATACGTTTACAACAAACAATATTTGAGAATTTAAACAGTTGCCGGCATAATAAACAGAATATATACATTAAAGTGGGTAAAAAAAAGAGTTTTCCCACTAGGAGTCTCCTTCGCTTAACGGGTTTTTAATTTTTTCTATTTATCAGATAAAAAAGTTTATTTCCAGAATGGTCGCCTACAGTGTTTTCGCAAGCTTAACGATTTGAAAAATATTAGCTCTTGAGTGCTGTCATACATTTCGTAAGTTTTTTCTTTCTACCCGCAAATAAATCAACTTATATACACTTACATTTTTTTTACTTTAATTTAAATTTACCTATTTGACTGTATTTAGGTCGCATTTGTGTTCTTGTGTTTCTGCACATATTTTTATAAATACGTAGAAATATGCTCAGCTACACGTCTTATCTTGACTACACTCAATTCTTACGTGATGGCACTCGAAACACACTCATCAGCTTTCAACGAGAACACATTGACTTCACCACCTTACTATGTGTAATTATCGAGCACTCACCTTTCAGCTGACCACAAATTTCCCGTAACAAAAGAAATTAAAACAATGAATTTGTTTGTGCACGCGTGCTCGTATAGGGTTTTATTAATTTAAAATTCACCGCTGCTTAACAATAATTTTGGAGACGGGATGTCCTCCAATAAGGTTCTATAAATACTTTAAAATTCGCGGAAACTTCACGAAAAATGGAAAAAAAGGTATGTCACTGTTACTCTCGGCGGCGTGGGAGATGCGCGACGAAAAAAAATGCACCGATCGTTGCTGATGTCGATAACCAACTGAAAC
>JBAWJQ010002401.1:0-11483 GCA_037783105.1 Bactrocera zonata
AACACTTCGAAGGATCATTTGGGCCTAAGGAAAGCATAAGCAGGATTGGTTCCAAAATTACTAAATTAAAGCAAAGGTGAGCCAAAGCCGGAAAAACCATATCATAGCAGGTCAAAAAGTTAGGTTGAAAGTTCTCTTCGATTATCGCATTCCTTCCTACTGGCCAAGCCGTCAACATGTAATACTTTTTGAGTGTTACGCGTTGTTTGTTGGGGGATTACTTTGAGGGGGGCGACATAGATTTCGATTATTAAATTAATAATTTAAAAACTATTAAAAAAATCTTACTATTTTTTGCTGATAGTAGCATATGCTATTAATACTTTTAATATTAAGGTGATATAATCAATCAAACTCGTCGAAACTTTAAGCAAAGTTTTGGAGCGCGCCCAATCAACCAAAAGGTAATACTGTGTTAATTAGCCTAAAAATTAACCATGTCTCTTATCTTATTGAGTTCACGATCTGGAAGTCAACTAAATCTTACCATACTAAATATAACCAGTGTATCCTTCAGTGAAACGTTGAAAACATTTTTTTCCGCAGGCATTTTGGAAAAGGATGCACTGCGATAGAATACGTAAGTTCGGCCAAATAGCTGAGCGAGATGGTATTTTTAATGTCAGTGCAATTAAATGCCATTTAAAAGACTTCTAAACTATTGTGTCCGGTCAAATGTGTAATAGAATTGTGAAAACTCTACGAAGGTTATTAAAATTGCTATTTAGAACGCCATTGGTCATTAAATACTACGCTTTAAGTTTTCAATAGTACCCACCCAGCCCAAAAAAAAAAAATTATCACTTGACAAAATCCATCGTCCCAAATTTCTTCGTGTTTCTGGAAACAATTAATATTCATTTGAAAGTTAAGGTACGGTGTTCGACTAAGAATTTCGTTAAAATTAATGTCAACATATTTTGCAAACCAAGCGAAATATTATTGAATGATAGCTATAAAGCGGAAAGTGTCGAGAGGACGGCCTGATGATGGTCGAAACCAATTTACGAATTTTTACATTTACTATCTGACACTAGAGTGCGCTTAACACACACATACCAACTTATGTCCGTATTATGTGGAGCTGTGACAGAAAATTTGCAGAAGGTATATTACCTGACTAATCGTATTTCAATCCCATAATGACAATAAGTGCATAAATTAACTAGACCTTGTGCAAGTAGATGAAAGCATTATTAAAATGCGAGCGCACTGACCCTTGCAGGAAATTGGGAGTAAGATCTGCAAGGAAGAGAAGTATTATAAGTAGAACCGAAGGAGTAAGGGAGCATGTACAAGATTGGAAACTTTAGTAATCGCTTCAGTGCTGAGTACTAACATTGACTTTGGAGATCTGTCAATTGCGTGATATATGCTGATGAGTTTGTTGCCACGAAGCAGAAGCAGCAAAGGTTTCAGTGATGTTAAATGTCATAAAAACTTAACTGAGTAGTATTACTCCACAGTAGCGTACATATATAGAAGTAAATATATTACACCTAAGTGTCAGACAAGCAAGGCGAGCATAAATAATGACAACGAATTCCTTTACGAAACCAAAAAGTAATATTTAAACAAAAATGGCTGGTGTTTACTATACTTGAAGATTGCATAAGCTGCTTTTAATTTAATATTTTGATATTTAACAAATATATATTATACACGTGTAACTGGATTCCCACAATTTTTTTATTGAATCCTCCACTGATCTTGTAATTCAGTCAAATGTTAGAGGCAGCCCAGTGTTGAAGAAGGTAATGCACTTGCAAGCTCCATCAACTAAAGATCAATGCTCTTACTTTCAATCATCTGTGCAAATTATACTTCTTATTGGTGTTGGCCGTTAAGGAAAAAAAAACAAGACACCATAGTAAAGACAAAAAGAAAATTTTCAGAAGATTAATGTCAAGTGAACTCAAATAAAAACAACATATGTCACGCATCTAGACACGCAAGTAAAAATGCTATGTTGTTACTAAAATGTATGAATGGACAATAAGTCCGTAACTTGATACCCGATTAACAGAAAGAGCAATAAAAATAAACCACTGCGTGCAAGTGCGTTCGTCGTGAAAATGAGAAGCTTATACTTATAAAAAATTGGTATTAAATTTTTATGAATTACCGACAAGGCGTGCAGGCTAAATCAACGCATTAACAGCAGCAGCAAGTGATAAAAACCATATCAGCAATCACCAAACAAGGACATCAATTTTTATTCGATTCTATAATATGTTTAAGCAACAATCAGCGAAATATGAAATACAAAAATAATGCCGAGATTTATGCTGGCGAGTACTTTATTAGCTTTGTGGTGGGAACAACGTGATGAAAACCATTGTTTGAAAAAACGCAACAAAAAGTGTGAAATAAAAACACATATCGTCACCTAAAATGCAATGAGTATCCTATTGATTACGATTCACTACTTCAAATTATGTACATACATAATATTACATATGTCCAACATTTTCAGGTTCTGCGTTCATATATAAATCAGTTTTAAACAATATTAAAAGTTTTTTTCACTCCTGCTCCATTTTATTTCGTGTTTCGTTCACGTCACTGTAAATTTTCGAAAATGTTGTTACGTTATTTTGCATTTTAGGTGACGATATTCAAGAAACAAATTTACGTCAATGATAGTCAGGACTATGATTTATTGAGTTCTTCGGTCTAAACAATTATTACTAGATCGCTGATATAAAAACTTTAGATCATTTTGAATTTTGTTGTGATAGTAACATATGTAGTTCGAATGAGTAAACTGTACGGTTAAATTACTGAAACGGCAATATATCCCCTTTGTGCAAGCTGATGACGTTCATGCCTTTAACATCTATCTATATACTCGTACTATAATTGTACACTTAAACACAACGTGTTATGCCTACGGCTTTGTAGGCAGATATATAAAGGACATGGTATTATCTTCCTACAAAAATCCTTCCTTTCATTTTATATTTGCAGCAATCTGTCTTTCAACTGAATGCAAACAATTTCAATCGAATGGCAATACCAAATCAATCGCCATTATTCTCTGGCACAGTAACAAATAAAATTTCCTCGAAACGTTTGCCTTTGGGATTACATACCATACATGCCGAAACATGTTCAATGTAGGAAATTTAATTATATTTTCTGTATATATGAGTAGTCGAAAGAGTCTCTTCCTATTTCTTATCAAACATCAATTTATTTTTTTTTTTAATTAATAATTAACTTTAGTGAGCCATACATGTATCATTTTTTCCATTTTTTTGCTATAGACATTATTCCATGAGTGTAAAACTTTTCTGGTTTCTGGTAATTTTCACAAGCTTTTCTTGAAACCAACTTTAGCCCATTAAAGAATTTCTGTATTGACCGGAACAAATAGTAGTCCGATGGTGCAAGGTCAGGGCAATATGGTGGATGCATTAAAATTTCCCAGCCAAGCTCCACCGCAAGTATTCGCGAAGTAAACACTTTCAACCAAATGATTGCATGCTTTTGTGGAAAAGTTGATATGTCGCCTTGATGCCTTTCGAATGCACGTTTTGTAGATGCCCCAATCAGGGTGGTAAAAGTTCACGGCCATTGATTTAATTTAATATAGAAGGCAACGCACGTGTTTTAATTAATTAATACCCGATCAGGTATAAAACTATGATTTTATCTACTGGTAAGGAATTTAACTGACATTTCTAAACAACAAGCCATGGTTTGAGTGCTCAAGATCAAAAAGTTTAAAGATCTAAATTTACTTACTAGGAATAAAAATAAAAAACTATATTTTTTTGAATAAAAATTAAAATATTTACTGATTTTTTTCGGTGGACTCAAAAATGGCAAAACTATTAGAATAATTCCCATCAGCTGAGCTGGTGAAGAGTTCCGGCCAATAAGCATAATATTCTCTATATGTGAACTCCTTGCTAATTGACTTAATAAAGATACCGTCTAAAATGAGACACTGTTTAGTCGTCAAAAAGTTATGGTTTGCTATACCCTGTGGGCAGCTTGTTATCTCACGTCAATTTGTAATAAGAAAGGTTGCTTACCTTATCAAACACCTAGTAGTTCTCCAATGGTTTTCGTCCGTTTTTAAAACAAATTCAATACTATGTGGTATAATAGAGTGTCTCATGCGCGCCCCCCGCCCGAAAAAAGCTGGCATGGACAAGTCGAAGGTGAAAACGATGATTATTGCCTTTTTTATTGCCGTGGAATCGTCCACAAAGAATTCGTTCCACCGCGGAAAACTGTGAATGAAGTCTAGTGTTGCCAAGTACTCGAAAAATTGCGAAAACGAGTCAACAGGGTGCGCCCAGACAACGCTCATAACTGGATCGTTCATCACGACAACGCGGCATGCCACACCGCCCTCAGCGTGTCCTAGTATTTGGCCTCTAAAGGTATCGCCGTGTTGTAACATCCACCTTATTCGAGGGACATGTCACCCTGTGACTTTTTTCTTTCCTAAAAAAAAATCGGTGCTCAAAGGAACCCATTTTGAGTCGATTACGGATATCCTGGCGGCCGTGATGAGGGTACTCACAGACATTCCAGTCGAAGCGTTCCAGAAACGTTACGAAGCTTGGAAAACGCGCTGGAATCGCTGTATAGCTGCCCAAAGGGACTACTTTTAAGGGTATGGCAGAGTTGTAGAATAATTTTAAAATATACGGTTTTTATGGAATCAGTCTCATTACTGAATTGTAATACCTCGTATTTAAATCTTTATAACTTCATTACCAAAAGATAAATATTTTCCGGCTGTTAAGGTTGCGGTTAAAAAATATGTTCCACACTGTCAAGTCAACAACGTTTTGCTAATTTTCTCATTCCACATTTTAAAGTCAGTCTACTAAACTTACTTGTGTTATGTATATGTATATGCACACAGCTTCACAAAAACCTTTTTGTATATACAATTTATATGATTTACTTTTATGCGAACTACTTTTAAGCAACTCGTACTCGCTTCATTTTAAAAGCGTAAAGTGCGTGAAGTGGCGACCTCGTCAGTCGTGCTAGGAGAACAACAACCAAGACTGTTAATACTTTTGTCTATAAAATAAAATCACTGTGTGTGTTAACGTGAGTATAAAATGTGTGTTACAGTACTTTCGCTAAAGTTGCCAATGATTGAAAATAATCAAGAGTATTATTACTGTTAGGATCTCATACAACAAAATATGCTATGCAATTGCCGTAAATTTGTTCGAATTGTGTACACCCACGGCGTATGAGCAACATTCTGCGACATGAATCTAACTCAGCAGTATTGATGTGTCTGATGAAATAACGGGTGATTTTTTTGAGGTTAGGATTTTCATGCAGTAGTATTTGACAGATCACGTGAGATGTCAGACATGGTGTCAAAGAGAAAGATGCTCAGTATGCTTTGACATTTCATCATGAATAGACTTACTAACGAGCAACGCTTGCAAATCATTGAATTTTATTACCAAAATCAGTGTTCGGTTCGAAATGTGTTTCGCGTCCGTGTCCGATGAGCGATGAGGCTCATTTCTGGTTGAATGGCTACGTAAATAAGCAAAATTGCCGCATTTGGGGTGAAGAGCAACCAGAAGCCGTTCAAGAACTGCCCATGCATCCCGAAAAATGCACTGTTTGGTGTGGTTTGTACGCTGGTGGAATCATTGGACCGTATTTTTTCAAAGATGCTGTTGGACGCAACGTTACGGTGAATGGCGATCGCTATCGTTCGATGCTAACAAACTTTTTGTTGCCAAAAATGGAAGAACTGAACTTGGTTGACATGTGGTTTCAACAAGATGGCGCTACATGCCACACAGCTCGCGATTCTATGGCCATTTTGAGGGAAAACTTCGGACAACAATTCATCTCAAGAAATGGACCCGTAAGTTGGCCACCAAGATCATGCGATTTAACGCCTTTAGACTATTTTTGTGGGGCTACGTCAAGTCTAAAGTCTACAGAAATAAGCCAGCAACTATTCCAGCTTTGGAAGACAACATTTCCGAAGAAATTCGGGCTATTCCGGCCGAAATGCTCGAAAAAGTTGCCCAAAATTGGACTTTCCGAATGGACCACCTAAGACGCAGCCGCGGTCAACATTTAAATGAAATTATCTTCAAAAAGTAAATGTCATGAACCAATCTAACGTTTCAAATAAAGAACCGATGAGATTTTGCAAATTTTATGCGTTTTTTTTTTTTAAAAAGTTATCAAGCTCTTAAAAAATCACCCTTTAATAACAATTAATTTTAATAATATACTCAGAGATATTGTGGGATTTAGGTTTAGATCAAAAACTGGAACTTCAGGGGTGCTTGTTAAATAAGAAATAAGAGTTGCCATATCTTATTTTGTGATCTGTGCTCCAGCCCAAAAGTAGATTAATGTCAAGTTAGCAAATTAATTTTATGATTTATTGAATCTATTGAAATGGTTTACAACGGTTTGATGACTCATGCCCAGCTCTTGACCGATACTACGGCTGCTACTATGTCAGTCTCTTTCGACCAATTCGGCGATTTTATCGCAATTTTCGACGACAGGCCTTCCGGAGCTTGGCGCATCTTCGACCACCTCTACACCAGAACGAAAACGTTGAAACCATCGTTGTGCGGTGGAAATGGAAACTGTATCGGGTCCATAAACTGCACAAATTTTATTGACGGCTTGAGATGCATTTGTGCCTTTATCGTAGTAGTACTATAAAATATGCCGTATTTTCTCTTTACTTTGCTCCATGTTTGCGAGTTTATAACTCACGAACGACTTAAAAAAAACGACAATCAATCAAACACGTGTTAGCGCATGAAATGAGCTTTCCAAAAAGGTATAGCATGACCCGATACGACGAATAAAACTAGAACTACGCGCTTTCAGCGCCAACTAGCGAAAATACCGCAAGACTTTTTTAACAACCTAATAATTAAAAACTAGGCAGACTCAAGCAAGTGATTGAGCTGTTTTGGTGATACGTTGTTCCTTAGTACGTAGGCATATGTCTTCTTTTAAAGTGTGTTTAATATAACTTTCAGTTTAAGAAATCCCAAATTAGCTGGAAACAGCCTCTATAATCACAGTCGCTAAATAAAAACGCTGTTTGCTTATGTATTTGGCAATTTAGTGGTTGGTAGGACCTTATTTCGTACTTTCGTAATTTTGTTAATTGATTGAATTGCTGCGTTATTTATAGTTTATGTAATAATTTTATTGTTATGTAAACTTTTGTAAAATAAAAAAAAAATTTTGTTAATTGATTGAATGAGTAATCTCTTATGATTTCGATTGTTACAAGCTGAAGTGTGTCTAAATATCATAACTGAAGGTGTGGTGGTGATTGTTGGCATATCAAGGTAGCGATTATTTATCAATTGAATAAGTATCATAATTGTTATTTGATAAGATTGGCCTAAAATGGTACAATGAAATGAAATTTACTATTTTGTGATTATTTGAAAAAATAAAAACACAGAATGAGTCATGAGTGGATCGGCAAAAAAATTTCGTACATTTTTGCAGGATTTCTTTCAAAAATGTAGACGGTATTTAAATGGTTTTTCAACTTTTAATAAACACACTAGTAATATGATCTTATTTTCATAAAGTTAAAACAATTTTTTGAGTTTAACTGGTAGGTCAGATATGGAAACGGATATTTCTATTTAACTCCTCCTAATCTGTTCAGAGATTTCGTAGTTGGTCGTGGTCAGTCTAATCATTTCCGAATGTCCTGTTATTTTTATTGAGCTTAATTAATATCAATTTAGCTAAATTTTGTGTGATCAGAATTTATGGGTTAATGTACATATATATTTCAGCATTATGAATATCTAGTGTTGTCTGCCAGGCCTTGAAAATTCCAATCGAAAATTTTATATGTACATATATCTTACCATAAACACAGTAAGGATATTTCGGTGAGATATAAATATGTTTATACAATTCATTCTCCATCAATGATAATCTGGTAATTCATGGATATCGTAGAGGAGGTTTGACTCTTGGCAGTGAAAAAGCGCGCAAGTCTCGAACACTTTCCATAGATATATTTTAAGTAGACTAATAATGGTTGCATATCACCATGGTTTATTAAAACTAAACTTCAAAGATTTTTTTTTTACAATTATATTAGCCTAAAATGAGAGAACGCGAAACTGAAACGATGCCTTTGGCTTTTTAAAAACTAAATAATTTTTTTTTTTTGTATACTCAGAACTACTCACGCATAACATTAAAGAAGATCAACACGACAGCCAACACAATGACTTCTTTCTGTACTAAAAGTGTGTAAGAACAATCATTGTGGTTTAAAAAATTGTATATTGATATCTGTGAAGCAATTAATTCTTTAAAATTAAATAAGAATGGTAATTTTCCTCAACTACTAATAACTATGAATGTCAAGAGGAGTACCACCTTACAGTTTTTATTCCTTCCTTATTATCAGTTATTAGCATGCAAATCTAGCTTCCAACTGTTTAAAAGACATCTCGATTCATAGATTGCGCCTTTGCGGAAAACCATTCATGATTCTGACAACATTAATTGTCAGCCACGACAGTTACTTTTTTTAACTGAACTATGGTAAATGTTCGAAGCAACTTAATATACAAAACATCTTAATACAGCTTCCGCTTTCAACATGCGGCGACATATACTATATGTAATCCCAATGTTAAGCATTTCGAGGAAATTTAATTTGTTACTGTGCCGAAGAATAATGGCTATTGATTTGGTATTGACTTCCGATTGAAATTGCTTGCATTCAAATGAAAAGGCAGATTGAGGCAAATGTAAAATGATAGCGAGGATGTATCAATATTTGTGTGTAGGAAGATAACACAAGCGTGAATGTGCAAGTATACATATAGAGGCAGATATTAAAGCAACCAACGTCATCAGATTGAACAACGAGTAAATATAACCGGAAATTTACCCATACAAATTACTCACTCGAACTATGTACATACACATGATTGTCATAATAAAACTCAAAATGTTCGAACGTTTCGTATGTCAGGGGTTTATTATCTTGCCAAGACCAAAAAACTAAATTTTTAGTTGTCTCGTGATTTTTGTTTTATTTCGTTATATTTATTTCATATATCGATGCTGTATACGTTTTAAGAGCGGTAGGGAGACAAAAAATTCAATATCTTTGGAATAGTATGAATGAACAAACATTTTTTTTTGCAGTTTATTAAAGGTGAATATTTTCCGCGTTGTGTCACATACTTTTCGATTTTTTTTAGCGTGAAGAACACTTATAAATTTCAATCAAAAAAAAATTATGTAAAATATTATTACTTTTCTAAACCAATGATTCATAAAAAAATATTTATAATATAGCGCAAACCTTTTTCTTTAACATCGCAAAATTTCATCGATTTATCTCCAGTAGTTTATGAGAAAATGATTTTACAATTTTATCATCCTCTAAATTACAACCTTCAATAACTAAAATAAAAAGAATTTTGACGAAATATTTATATCACGGGGTATGCGTCTGCGTCTGCGTCTTGTTATCTTCTTAATGTACTGCTAATTTTCAAAATCGGAGATTTTTCGAAATTTTCATGGACCACTTTACGTGGCTTGACCCAAGTGTTGTAGCTTCGGTGCCGCTGAAGTTAATATTTGTTCTTATTTAGTACAAAGATTTGAAAGTGTTTCTCCGGATTTGATTCTTACAAGTTAAGAGAGAAAAAAATTTTGGGTTACACAAAAACTTAGTTTTTCATGACTTGTTATGTGTGCACATTCTCTTAATAGGGAATATTCTTTTGTCTTTTCTGTTATTTCGCAAGGTTAATTCTTTAAAGATAAAGGAATATGCTAAAGCATACGACAGCTGAGATTCTTCATTACTTACGGATAAATTCTAGCCAATAACAATAAAAAGAGTGATTTACATGAATGATCGCAAGTGAAAATATTGAACATTATGTATTTTCGTAAAGTGATATTAGCATTAATGGCAGCTTGCAATTGCAATTCTTATTTTTGATTTGATACTGCCTTGTTTTACAAAACCCTCCCAGCAAAATTTGTCTACTGAAGGCTGGGGAAAAATCTCGGTGTGAAGGAGCTTATGCAATCATTAAGCATTCAAAACCCAGTCTTCTTAGTGTAAATATTAATACTTTGTTGCTTCGTAAGGGAATTTGTTGTCTTTATTTATGTTCACCTTTCTGGTATGACACTTAGGTGGGACATCTTTACTTCTCTAAATAGTTTTGTACACGCACACCACACATGTAGGTATGTAGCTAGGTTAGAGGGCTGATTAGAGATCGCGCGTGATAAAACTCGTACATTTTCAATTAACGCAATACACATGTTTTGTTTGTTTCGAGTTACAAACGAAAACAAGAAAATACATTATTTTCAACTCTATTGACATTTAAAAAAAAAAATTATTTGCTTTTTGGATAGCCTTTATGTATTTCCAAAAATATCCTGTGAAATCGGCAAGGTCGTACTCTAAATAGTTTTTGGATGACAATGTTCTAAAGAGTGGCCGCTCGGAGGTGCGAATATATATAGGTGAAACTTTAAACGAGTTTTTCTCGAAAGAGCCACCTTTGGATAAAAAATTTTGAAAAAGCTAGCGTGTCCCGGCACATTAATATGTTTAATATGACTATCTCCTAAACCACTAACGCTACAACAACCAAATTTGCTAAGCTGAAATATTATAGAAATTTCTACCGGCAGTGTGAATATTGATGAAATCGGAAGATAACCCCGCGCACTCAGCATATAACGGTACTTTTCAAAACTACTAAAAGTGTAATAAATACTCGTAAATATGTAGCTAATTACTCCAGAAACATTAAATTTTACTGCCGAAATGGAATAAGTAGGCTTTATGGGAGTCGATGTAAAAATTGGACGATGTGCGTTCCTCGCCCACTTTTCAGTGCAATCCCATATCTCGGGACCCGACCAATCGATTTCGACTAAATTTTGTACATAGCATTCTTCTGATATTCCTATGTCAGAGAGAAAAACGGCCGAAAACGGATCACCACGCTTTATTTGCTTTAACACAATTTTAAATTCCATTTAATTATTTTACTTTACAGTGCACAAATCAAAAAGTAACTATTGTAACGGGATACAATTTTGCACTAATTATTATCATAAAGTATGCCACTTTATAATTAAAACTTGTCCAAATCCAACGAAAACTGTTCAAGCTTTAGCTAACGAATATGAGAACCCCTGTATCTTTAGTTGAATTTTGACCAAAAATGTTTGTCTATGCATAAAATATACGTACAATTAAAATTCAAACAGAATTCTTTCTTGATAATAGTATTTTTGTGTATCAAAAATTGGTTGAATCGGTCAATACGGCCCTGAGCCACCGTATACTTATGAAAAATATTTTCGAACTTCCAGGTCTCGTTATTATCGTTATCAATAAAATTACAGATCATGTTTTACTCTTAACAGTAAATCTTTGCGCCTAAAATAGGGCGAAAACTTTACCT